>JAQZBX010095650.1:0-11891 GCA_029593785.1 Cabassous unicinctus
TACTTTACAGAATTAGAGAAGGCAATTACCAAATTCATCTGGAAGGGTAAGTGCAGCTGAATAGCCAAAAGCAGTCTGAAAAAGAAGAGCAATGTGGGAGGAATTTCATTGCCTGACCTTGAAACATATTACAAAGCTACAGTGGTCAAAACAGCATGGTACTGGCATAAAGATAGACACATGGATCAGTGGAATAGAATTGAAAACCCAGAAATAAACCCTCACTTATACAGTCAACTGGTTTTTGACAAACCTACCAAGCCCGCGCTACTGGGAGAAAACAGTCTCTTCAACAAATGGTGTTGGGAGAACTGGGTATCTATAAGCAAAAGAATGAAAGAGGACCCCTATCTCACCCCCTATACAAAAATCAACTCAAAATGGATCAAAGATCTAAATATAAAAGCCAGGACCATAAAACTAGTAGAAGAAAATGTAGGGAAACATCTTCAAGACCTTGTCATAGGTGGTGGTTTCTTGGACCTTACACCCGAAGTACATGCAACAAAAGGAAAAATAGATAAATGGGACCTCCTCAAAATTAAACACTTTTGCACCTCACAGGACTTTGTCAGAAGGGTGAAACAGCAGCCAACTCAATGGGAAAAAAATATTTGGAAATCACATATCTGATAAGGGTTTAATATCCAGGATATATAAAGAGATGTTACAACCCAATAAAAAGAAAAACGACCCAATTTAAAAATGGGCAAAAGACTTGAATAGACATTTCTCCAAAGAAGAAATACAAATGGCAAAAAAACACATGAAGAAATGCTCAACATCACTCATGATTAGGCAAATGCAAATCAAAACTACAATGACATATCATTTTACACCTATCAGAATGGCCACTATTAAAGAGACAGAGAACTACAAGTGTTGGAGAGGATGTGGAGAGATAGGAACACTTCTTCACTGTTGGTGGGAATGCAAAATGATACAACCACTATGCAGGACTATTTGGCAGTTCCTAAAGAAGTTGAATATAGACTTGCCACGTTACCCTGCGATACCACTACTAGATATATACCCAGAAGAACTGAGAGCAGTGACACAAACAAACATCTGTACACGGATGTTCATAGCAACATTATTCACCATTGCCAAAAGTTGGAAGCAACCCAGGTATCCATCAACAGATGAATGGATAAACAAACTGTGGTCTAGTCACATGATGGAATATTATGCAGCTGTAAGAAGAAATGAAGTCGTAAAGCATATGGCAACATGGATGAATCTGGAGGACATTATGCTGAGTGAAGCAAGCCAGACACAAAAGGACAAATATTGTATAAATGCATTACTATGAACTAAATATATTGTGTAACATATTGTTTGATCCACATATACACACACACACACACAAAACAAAACAAAACAAAAAAACTTTATTAAAATGCACCGGTGTAACTATTAAACCCTCGGCTTTTGAGGAACTTTTTTCTCCCGTACAGAAATGTTGTTATTGGTTTCAGCCACAAGGGCAGGATATTTTAAACCTGAAATATTGGAAGTTAGTGAAGAAAGCTTTAAAAAGGGTTTATCAAAAAGGAAAAATAATTCCCCTTCATATATGTTCTTTGTGTAGTCTTATTTCTGTTGTTCTTGAACCCTTAGCTCTTCAGCTACAGCTGTGGATGTTAACCCTTCAGTTCCAGCAGCAACTTTCTAAACCTCCTACTGCTTACATAATGATAAGGCTGTGGGATGATAGAAGCTAATAAAATTAAACCACTGGAAAAGTAAGAATACTTAGCAATACAGTTTCCAGAAAAATTCTCAAACAGCAAAATCAAAGATGTATATTTCTGTTGATGTGTTATAACTTGTTTTTTGTCTGTTTGTTCAGTGTAAGTTTATATTTTGATACCTCCGGATGGTAATATTAAATTTATCAATAAAAATTAATAAATGAACTCTATTCAAATGGCCAACATTAAATAAGTGCTTATATTAATAAATAAATATGGGTATTAATTTAAAATAATAAAAGTAGTTATGAACAAACTAAATCATTATTCTAACAAGTTTGTTTGATATTGATGGTAATTGTATGTTGTCAGAAGTTTGCTTGGAAATAGTTTCCAAAATCATTGTGGTTCACTTAAGTATGGAAGGCATATAGAATGTTATTTTATTATTAAAGAAAAGAGAGTAATTTTATCATAAGATAAAATGACTAGTTATTAAAACAAAGTTGGGGTTTTGTTGTTTCTTGGGGTTTCTCAAGTCATTGGTCTGTTTTGGTGGAGGTTTGCACAGAGATTTTCTCCTGGGTGGTCAGTGTGCAGGGGAGAAAGAGTTTTGTCAAAGTAGCTTCTTTTACTTTGACCTTGGCATTTCCTTGAAGAAATGGGTTTTGTCGCTTTTGGAAGAACATGATGTTTAAACCTGCTTTCTCAAAAGGAGGCTTTTTGCTTCAAACCGTTGCAGATGATTTGATCTGTTGCCTAGAATGGGATAGAATGCTAGAAACGGTTGAGTTCAGGTGATGTGTTGTGAGTTGAATAGAGTATTTAAAACTGTTGTATAATTGAAAGAAATTTTCTAATTTTGTAACAATTAAAGTCATATGAATAAAAAGTTCATGTACTTTAAAGGTGTATAAAATTGCTGAAAATTTAATGTTTCAGTGTAATATTAAATAAAAGTATACTGTTATTAATCATAATTTTAATTATCTTAAAATATAATAATATGTGTTATAAAACTACCTCTCGGCCTAAAAATCAAAAGGCAGATGTTTTAACTTAAGTTTATCTGATTTATTCCACCTCTGCTAATAATAATTGTATATATATATATATATATATATATATATAATTTTTAAAATGGAAACTAAAATAGTAAGCACATCAAGGATGCTTTGTAACAAATTAAAAAAGATAAAGTACATTTCAAAAGGTGTTGTATTCCTCCCTGGAGGAGCTGGCCACTCTCCCAGGGACTGATGCATAAACCTTAAAATATACTGCCTAAGGAGTGTTGTGTTCCTTCCTGGGGAAGCTGGCCCCTTCCTCAGGAATTAGCAAAATACTCGAAAGTTGGCATCTATAGTCTAAATTCATTAATCTTCAACACAGTCAACCAAAACTCTAGTATAAGTTGCTAATTCAACACTTCCCAATGAAAAGCTAAATATTGGTAAGTATATATATATATATATATATATGCTCTATTATCTGTCATTCTGTAACTTTGTTCAATATTAACTTAATATTTTAATTGATTATGTTATTCATGTTTCTCACTCTAATTGTCAGTATAAGCTTATTAAACTAAATATACATATTAACATTTATCTTGTATCTATCAAGAACTCTAGCCAAAAATAAGTCAAGTATATCAGTGTATCCCCTGGTTTGGTAAGCATGTGAAAGGATGTATACATATTATAAAAGTTTGGAATATAACAGTTAAACCCCTGTTTATAAACAATAAATTTAATGTTACAAAAACAAAATGGGGGAGATGGAGGAGAATCTGCTAAAGACAAACTATCTAAAGCATTGCTTACCTTAAATTTTCTTAATAGACAACAAATTTCTAAAACCACAGCAGCAGAAAGACAATGGGAGTTTAATAAAAAGAATGAAAAATGTGGACAACCAATATATTGAAAAAGTGAAACAACCAATAAATGGGAAAAAGGAGAGGTAAAATTTTGGGGCCTAGGATTTGCTCTTATTACAGAAACAGGAGAAGAGCAGTGGATCCCCTCCAGAAGAATCAAGCCTAGAGTTGAAGATGCTGCCAAGACTTAAACTATGGACATGAACTTGGTGGTTTTACATTGGATTAATTATAGGTCAAGGTAAGATACCACATCATAATTACACTTATTGGGCATACATAACCAACCCACCTCTTTTAGAGCTGTTAACTTGGAACAATGAGTCTTACCCAATTTATCTTAATTAATTTCACCATTTTCCAGGACCTATAGATATATGACAACCAATAAAGCTAAAAGAAAAAGGGAAACTTATAGAAAATTTAACTTTACCTTTTATAGACTGCCCTATTTGTATTGGATATGTATGCATGCAACCTAAAAATCACAGTGTAGTTTTAACAGAGAAAAATGAAACTTGAATTTATGTTCTCATTTTCCCTTCCTTACCATATAAACCAGAAAATATGGTAAATCTTACATGTCCCTCTCACAACTGACTACTTAATGACAAATGGCATATTTGTCATGGGCTTACAGAGGCTGTGTTGTTTAATGATTCCTATGGAATTGTAAAGGATTGGGCCCTTATAGGGTTACCAAAACCTATTAAAAACACAACCATATCTTGGTTCATTAATAATCCAACCATAATTACTAATGACAGTAATCCTTATTTCTGAAATTTTGGTAATACAGCATTTACTAACAGCTCAATAAATTGGAAAAATCAAGGAAGATATAGCCCATAACCATGGGACACTAAACTTAACAAAACTCAAAGTTATTTGTGGAAATTATTTTTGGGAACTGGTCCAATTTTTGAATGGCAAGGCAGTAAAACTAATATTACTAATTTAAAAAGAAAATCAACTTAATTTCTTAGAGTATGTGTATGAGATCCTATAGTTTTATCATTGGAAAAGTAACTTGTGGCGAAAGGAACATTAGTTGCTCCAATTGCTCTTTATATTTACATGTCTTAAGAATTCATATTTGCAGGAAAATCCAACTCTTTTTATAGCAAGAAGAAGAAAAGGACTATGGTTACTGGTTTGGATGACCAGACATTGGCAGCAGTCTCCAGAATCCCAGTTGCTGTGGCATTTCCTCGACCCTGATTTAAAAAAAAATAAAAGACTGATTCAACTTTTAATATCAGGAATTTGGGGACTGATTGGCATCATAACCGCTGCAGCTGTCGCTAGCACAGCCATGCATCAAGGAGTCCAGAATCCACAATGTTAAGGGCTGGTATAAAAATGCAAGTGAGATGTGGTTTAGCCAGTCTTACATTGATATGGGACTGAATAATTGTGTGAATAATCTTGAAACAACTGTTATACAATTGGGTAATCAAATTTATAATTTAAACTTGTTAAGAGCTCTTAAATGTGATTGGAATGAAAGTTTTTTTGTATTACTCCTTTGGAAGTGAAAAATTATTTGATTGGGTATATTTTAGAATTGTAAAAGAAGGCATTGAGCATGTTTACATATATTCATAGAAAAAATGAAGAATTACATCAGATAAATGCATTTATGTTAAGAAACTTGGCCATGAAAAACTAATTTTGCATTATTTAGTAGAAAGATTCTACTAATAACCCCTTGATCATAATACTAATTATCTGCACAAAAATATTCACTTAAGGAACCTGAAGAAGTATAAATATTAATAAAATTGCCTTCCATGTAAGAGCTCAAAAGCTTGATTGGTAGTCAATGACGGGACAGATTCTCAGAGGAGGACAACCTAAGACAGGCACAGTCATAAGAGCCTATGGAAGAAGACAAGTGTGACAGGAGGTCACCTTGTATCAGCTTATATAATGGTTCCTATGAGCTTCACTGAAAAAAAAATAACTAATAAAACAGGGAGAAATGATGGATTTTCAATTAAAGGCCATGACTGCTGACAGAAAGGTCAACTTGGAATGTAATAAACAAGCCCTCCAGTCTCATGCTAATAGGAGCTAGGTGGGGAAACATCCTTGTTGTAGGATATAGAAAACATCTTTCCTGCTCCTACTCCCTTTAACTCTTCTGGCACCCTATCAGCCCTGACACCCCCTCCCAACCCCCCTTTAACATGGCTGCTAAGGCTAAGAGCAGCCTAAGCTAAGAAAAGCCCGCGTTTCTTAACCGCCGGCAGCGAAAAACCACCAATGCCCAACCACCATTCATCCCTGAACCCACCAATCCTTACCCTCCTCCCTGTTCGCGCCACAATCTTCCCGCCGCTCCTGCGCCCGCCAATCAACAACCGCCACATCCCCCTATGCCCTATAAAAGGTGTTACATTTCCTGAATAAACAGACCTGCGCCATCAGCCTCGTCTCCGCGGTCGTCTCTCTCTGCGCCGCGTTCGTCCTCCACACCCGTCACCCCCCACTGGGGGCCCCTCAGAGGCCCCCGATCTCCCCTCACATCCTGAGATTATGCCTGTGAATTGCAGAAATGTAACAAAGAACTGAGCTATTGACCTTTAAGACTTGTTGATTCAGTAAGATGTAACTGTCAAGTATCTATTACCTTGCACATGCTCACTTGTATTTTCTTTGTTCTAAAGCCAGAATAAAGGCCACACTTTGTGAGGTGGCTGGGCTCTTCTCTCCATGTCGGAAGAAGGGTCCCCTGATCCCAGTTTCTTCTTCTCTTTGTCTCTTCCTTTCTCATCCACAGCACCGTTTTCACTGACCCAGTTCCTGAACGCCAACATTCATCAAATTTAAAAAAACATTTGAGAGCCAAATGTCCTTTGAGAACCAAATGACATTATCAATCAAGTAAAAGAAAACCTAAGAAATGGAAAAAAGTATTTGTAAACCATATTTCTGATAATGGCATAATACACAGACTATATAAGGAATAACTGAAACTCAACAAAGACAAACATCCCAATTTAAAAATGAGAAAAAGGGCTTGAAGAGACATATCTTCCAAAAATATATACAAATGACCAATAAGCACATAAAGAGATGCTCGACATCATTAGCCATTAGAGAAATGAAAATAAGATACCAACTTACAAATGAGATGCCACTACACATAATCTAGATGGCTCTTTAGAATAAAAAAAAAAGGTAGAAAGTGTTTATGAGAATGCTGAAAGAGGGAACCCTAGTATATTCTTGGTGAGATTATAAAATGGTGCAGCCAGAAAATTAAACACAGGATTACCATATAAGCTGGCAATTCTACTCCTAGGTATATACGCCAAAGAATTGAAAACAGGGTCTCAACCAGTTATTTCTTCACCAATATTCATGGCAGCATTATTCAGAATAGCTTAAAGATGGAAATACTCTGACAGTCCATCAACACATGAGGTATACCTAAAAATGGAATATCATTCAATAACAAAAAGGCATGAAGTGCTAGTACATGCTAAAATGTGGGTGAACCTTGAGGACATTAAATTGAATGAAACAAGCCATAAGAAAAGGGCAAATATTGTGTGTTTGCTATCACATGAAAGAAATTCAGAGACATGAAGCAGAGCCATGGTTACCAAGGGGGTGGGGAGGGGAGGAAGAGGGAGTTATTGCTAAAGGGGCATGAGTTCTGGCTGGGATGATGAAGAGAGTATGAAAATGGTGGCCAACATTATAAACTATTGTCAATGTACTTCATGTCACAGGATTGCCAACTGATAAAGGTTAAAATGATTTTTAGGTTGTGCATATTTTCACAAAATTGAAAGAAAAAAATCAAGCAAGGTAATAACCACATTAATAGAATGATAGATAAAAAAGACATAATCCCCTCAATAGACTCAGAAAATGCTTTCGAAAAATTCGAACACACGTTCATGATAAAAAAAAGAAAAAAAACATTCACAAACCTAGGAATAGAAGGGAACATCCTCAATATGATAAAGTGAATTGATGCAAAAATCCACAGCTAAGATTAAACTAAATGCTAAAGACTGAAAGATATTTCCCTAAGATTAAAAGAACAAAATTTCCTCAAAATTAAAAGCTTTTGTGCATGAAAGTACATTATCAGGGATGATGGATACCTACCACACCAATAAACCTAGAGAATCTCCAACTGCAGGAAAGACAGTCCCATCCATCTGCCCTATGGGATTGAAGCCCCCTCTCAATTAGAGGAGGAGTGGCCATCACCATCCCAGATTCCTCAGGATTAGGGAATGAATTATGGACTAAAGTAGACTTACTGATATTCTACTATAGAATTATTGTGATTCTAACAAGAGAAGAAATCACATGATTGATGGAGGCAGTGGCCACTGGAGGTTCTGGGGGTAAGGAGAGGGAAACACAGGTGCAATGCAGGGGCATTTTCAGAACTTGGGAATTGTCCTAAATGACATTGCAACGAAAGATGCAGGCCATTATATATCCTGCCATAACTTACAAAAATGTGTGGGAGAAAAGTTTAAACTATAATGTAAACTGTAATCCACACCGAATGGCAATGCTCCAATATGTGTTCATCAATTATTACAAAAATACCACACTAATGAAGGATGTTGTTAATGTGGGAAAGTGTGGGAGGTGTAGGGAGTGGGACATAAGGGAATCCCCTATTCTTTTTATGTAACATTTATATAATTTAAGAATCTTTTAAAAAATAAAAAAAATTTGAAATTAAAAAAAAATTTTAAGTACCATATTTGACTCCTCCAAAAAGTACATTATCAAGAAAGTAAAAAGGAAACCTAGAAAAATAGGAAAATATACTTATAAATTATATATATGATGAGGGTTTAACATCCCAAACATCTAAGGGACTACTAAAAGTCGACAACAAAAGCACAAATATCACAATTTAAAAAATGGGCAGATGATTGAAAGGACATTTTCCAAATGACATATACCGATGAGAAATAAGCACATGAAAAGTTGCTAAACATCATTAGCCATTAGACAAATACAAATGAAAATAGAAGACTGATCACTCTTTTAAAATGGAAAATAAGTATTGAAGCAGATATAAGAATAATCAAAACCCTCATGCATTTCTGGGAGAAATTTAAAATGGTGAAGAGACTGTGGAATCCAGTTTGTTGAGACCTCAACTAGTTAAATATAGAATTTCCAGAGGATTTAGCAATTACATTCCTACATAGATGCTAAAGCTTAAAAATATGTATTCAAATAAAATCTTAACCAGGAATGGCTTTAGCATCATTATTTGCAATAGCCAAAGGTGGAAGCAACTCAAATGTCCATCAATTAATGAATAAACGATATAGTACATACACACACTAGAACTCTATACAGCTATTAAAAGGAATGGGATTCTGGTAAGAGTTAAAACACACATGAACCATGAAAGCATTATGCTGAGTAAAATAAGCAAGAAGCAACAATATTGCAGAATTGCACTTATATGAACTCTGTAGAATAAGGAATTTCACATAGACAAAAAGTAGGTCACCAGTTAGCCTGGGCTTGCGGTGGGTGATGGGGAGTAAAGAGTTTGTTTTGTGTGATGAAAAATCTTTGGTAACAGTGGGAGGTGGTAATAGCACAACAGTTTTAATGAAAGCCATATTACGGAATTGTACACTTATAAATGGTTAAAATGGAGAAAAATGAAGATAAGGCAAAGGACTGTGAGTGGTTTGCTCCTGTTGAGTCCCGACTGCCCAGCTGTGGTTATAGAACAAGGAGTCCGGTGCCTCAGTGCTGGGTTGGAAGGGGTGGAAAATCACCCTCACTGCAGAGACTGCACAGAATTACTTAAATACAGGTAAGAGTATTTTCAAAGATATGGAGAAAACACTAACTTGGTGTACCGTGAAGTACAATCTCCTAACATGAGTTACCACTGATGGTGGTAAAAATATGTGTGGTGCAGGAAAAGGCTTATTTAGACCAAGTCATGCAGCTGGTGGAAATATACGGCACTGAATGCCGATAGCTTTTGTATTGTTACTATTTATCAGTCAGTATTTGAAGGAAATACTTGAACCACTCATGTCTTAAAGAACGATAGGGTCCCAGGAACTTGCATTTGCTCTCATGCACACAAGCAGCCTTAGGAGACGCACAGTTAAAAGTAATTTGAGGATAGAGAACACTTACTTAGAAGCTCAGTGAAGCGAAATGGTGGTATCCATTCTCATCAAAAGGCCTGGATAAGACAATATTGTACTCAGTTATTATTATTATGCTTTGGGTTTTCTCAATAATTGGGTTTCTTAGTTTTAATTTTAAGTAGTACATATGTTAACCAAATAATTTTTTTTAAAAATGAGGAAATTTGAATGTTCTGCACTATGTACCATCCCCACAAGTGATCTGATAACCTAAAACAGCTGAGGCTTGGAGCCAGTTAGACGTCTCTGGATTCTCAGTGTATTCAAAGATAAGAAAGTGGGTGTCAGAGAAAAAGCACAGAGGGGCTGACTGGGGATGGAGCTGCGCTTGGTGAAGCCGGAGGCCTGGGGGGCCCCCTTGCCTAAAGTTATGCACGTCGTGGCGGGAATTGCAGGTGAACCAAGGGCAGGTCAGTCTCCTCATCAGCCTGTTCCCTCAGCCAGGGTGGAAGAGTAACATGGCGGTGGGTTTGTGGCAGGCACCGCGGCCCCACCTTCCTGCCAGCCACCATGGCCACGGCTCGCCCCGCCTAGAACCCTCATTGTTCCTGGCAGCTGCCGCCCCAGCATGCAAACCCCCACCTCTCTGCCTCAGACAGGCCTTGCCTGAGTGGCTTGTGGGGGAGGCACAGCCCTGAGGAGGGGGAGGCCAGGGAGCAGCCTGGGGCAAAGGAGGACAAGAGAAGGCGAGGAGGATCATTCTGTGAAGGGGAGGCCTGGGGACCCTCCTTGGGCTGAGTTGAGCCTCGGGCAGGTACTGCAGGAGAAGTGGGGCACTCCATCCTCCTCAGCCCTTTCCCATTCAGGGCAGAAGGGCAGCATGGCAGCTGCTTCCCGGCATTCCCTGCGGGTCCAAGATCCAGCAGTCCCCGCGCCCTCCGGGTGTAAAAGCTCCCCCCTCCTCCCCCTCACATTGGCTCAGCAGCCGCCGGGGTCCCTCGACTCACCAATGGACACTGTGGTTACATCCCCCAGCAGGTCTGTAGCAGGATGACCCGAGCTCCTCATTGGTCAGCACCTCAGCCACAAGCCCCAGGCCCTACAATGGGCTGCATCCCGGCCCCTACACGCGCTGCTTATCTCCAGCCGACTGGCCTTGCCCTGGGTCCCTGCAACCCTAGAACATGGGAGGCCTGGGCAGATGGAGGGGAAGTAGTAGGAAGAGGGTGAAGAAGGGGCGCTGCCTCCCAGATGGTGGACGTGTCCCGGGAGGGTCTTTGCAAGGTGGTGCAGGATGCCCTGCTCTGGATTTACCCATCCAGGTGTGGGTGCCGGTGGAGGGGGGTGATCCCAGCCTGGACAGCCGGGGGGTGGGGGCAGATACAGCCTCCCCAACAGGTGTGGAAGGGGCCGCTGCAGCCCAGAGGCCTGAGGAAGGTGCCTTGGAGCACAATCTCCACCTGACAACCCCCTACACGAAGAGTTTAGAGACAGCCAGTGCATTCTAAGAGGAGGGTCATCAAGAACCCAGGAGCTGAAGGGAGCTTTGTACATTTTTTCAGACGTGCACTAAGACCAACAGTTTCTGTCAGGAATGGCTACCGCTCAGGACACCCTCCCAGCAAAGCTCTCCCTGCCTGGCCAGGGCAGGTGCCAGCTCCCTAGGGGGACTTTGAAACCTTACGGAGTCTGGTGCCCAAAAAGGCCTCCACTGGCCTCTCCTGTTACCTGTGTCTGCCCAGGTGCCTGGAGTGGGACTTCAAAGCTTTCAAAAGGTTAATCTAGCTAATGATCCCCGGGATTCCCAGAAGCAAACCTGCATACCTTCCCAAAGATTCCCGGGTGTGCTGGCACTAGCAGGACACACTACGGGGATTTGAAAACTTTTCAGGTTGTTCATAAAACCAATGAGAAACAACTAGTTTCCAGACCACACCTGCGGTACCATCTCTGGAACAAACAGGAGTCCAGCAGTTTCCATCAGTCAACGTGAACATTCAAAAATGTTAGGAGGCATCACATGCCCTCACGTCACAGGCACTGAAAAAGGGTTTGGGCTACCCTCTCATGGAGGCTCATCTGTGTCTTGCCAGGTGAAGTGATATCAGTCGTATAAACCTTCCAAAAAGCCCACAGACCTTACATGGAAATGGCCAGTGTATGCAGGAGTGGAAAAGCTTTGTGATTAAAAGGCCCTGC
>JAQZBX010095651.1:0-11887 GCA_029593785.1 Cabassous unicinctus
TAACTCCCCACAAGTTGTAACAGTTTCTTAATTTGCCTTTCCATCATTTTAAGGAATTTCATCTGCATAGCCACCACTATTTGCACTGAGTTCTCAGCTGACACAAAAGCAAGCACTTTTCAGCTATTCTTTAACAATACCATGGATGGGCCAACACAAATAAACACAGATCATTTGACAGATGGTCTGCTCTTCTCCCTCCAAAATCAGGAACACCCCCAAGGAATGTGGGCTGTCATCTTCAAGACAAAGTGTTTCCTAGTAGGGGGGCATGGTAATCCAAGTTAAAATGTCAGGAAGCTCTCCTACAAATGTCTAATTTGCCTTGATTATCTTCTATCAGTTTCACTGCTGTAAACAATTGACTGTATTTTAGAATTCTGAAAAAGTTGATTCTGACAGATTTTCTTGAAATTTCTGGGCCAGGACAGGATCTTAGAATTCTCCAAATTTGCTATCTTCACTGATACAACTCCCTGAAACTAGTTGTGTTTATTATACAGGATCCAACAATTAGTTAAAAATAAAACAAAAGATACCATCAACCCCATCAAACACGGAAAAATGAATCTAATGAATACTGTACACAATTTATTTATGAGAACCAGAATATATCATGGTGAAAAATTAAAGAAGACCTGAACATGAAGACATAGATTTAATTCATATATAAGAAAATTCTATATTTTAAGATATTAATTCTTTCCCACATATCTATTCAATCCAATTAAATCTGAATTAAAATGCCAGTATTTTTTCTTTGTTTATGTATGTGTGTTTAATTTCTAAAAAATCAGCTACTCCTAAAATTTATATAAGGAAACCAAGGATTCAAAAATCTATGAAAATTTTGAAGAATAATTAATTTGGATAACTTACACTGATAGAAATCATTATTTCTATAGAGCAATAATAATTAACTCATATGGTATGGGTGAAAAGACTGATAAAAAAGACCAATGGAACAGAATAGAGATTTCATATATACCCACATGTATACTTTGTCCTTATTTACAACAAGGCAGCATGTCAATTCAAATGGCAAAGGAATGGTTCTTTCAATAAAAGTTACTGGAAAAAAATTCATACCTATATTTTAAAAAAGTATTTTCCATACTGTTCAAGTTCTTAAACATGAATAGAAGGTAGAAGACAGGAAAATATTTTTGTCTATTTAGAAAGGTAATATAGGGAAGCAGGTGTGGCTCAAGTGATTGAACTCCCACCTACCATGTGGGAGGTCCCAGGTTCGGTGCCCAATGCCTCCTAAAGAAGATGAGCAAGACAGCTAGCTGATGTGACAGGCAGGCATGGTGAGCTGATGCAACAAGATAATGCAACAAGAGACATGAGGAAAACACAATGAGAGGCACAACAAAGCAGGGAGCAGAGGTGGTTTAGGCCATTAGGTGCCTTCTTCTCACACCAGAGGTCCCAGATTCGGTTCCCAGTACCTCCTGAAAAGAAAACCAGCACACAACAAGCAGACACAGCAAACGCAAACAATGAGGGGGTGGGGAGAAATAAATAAAATAAATATTAAAAAAATAATAATATAACCATCATATGAGAAACAAACAAACCTTCCAGAAAGGGTTTTCCTGCCTTGGAATAGACAAGAATTTTTGAATCATGTTGATAAAGGTATTACCTATAAGGTAAAAACAAATGAAATTATACTTCATAAAATTGTGAATTTCTGTTTATTGACTGACACTATTATTTCAGATGAAAAGGAAGCCATAGATTGGATTAGAAGTCATTAAAAACAATCTTTGATGACTGATTCTTATCCAAGATATGAACAACTCTTATGACAAATCCAATTATAAATTGAACAAAAGAGTTGAAGAAGCATTTCATGAAGAAACCATCCAAATGCTTGATAAGCTTATGAAAATTTAGTCAACATGAATAATTGTTTTGAAAATGAGATTGAAACCACTGTGTGATACTATTACACACCTACTAGATTTGCTAAAATTTTAAAGAATCTTTGTACAAAGGTTGTCATTTATATGAAGGAGATGGACTTCTTGTGCATAAAGAGTAGGAGCGTGAAATGGTGCCCTCATTTTAGAAATAAGTTGTTAGTGCCTACTCTGTCAAAACATACATCTGCTTTATGATCTTGCAGTTTATGTACTATATACTCAAGAGAAAGCTGTGTTGATGTGGAACAAAAAAGACATGCACAGCCACATTTATAGGGGATTTCTTTTTCAAATAGTAAAAATCTGTAAATAACCAACATAAATATTGTTAGGAAAATGGATAAATTGCAAGTAAATTGTTCATATAGGTAAATACTCCTAGCAATGAAATATAAAACCAGTGATAAAACAGATTGGAATAATCTGATAGATATATGTGAGCAAATGTAGTCAGAGAAAAAAAAAGAACACACATTTAAATTTTCTTTCTCTCTCTCTTCCTTCCTTCCTTCCTTCCTTCCTTCCTTCCTTCCTTCCTTCCTTCCTTCCTTCCTTCTTTCCTTCCTTCCTTCCTTCTTTCCTTCCTTCCTTTCTTTTTCTTTCCTTTTATTTTTAAAGAAGGTTCAGATTACATAAATATTACATAAAAAATATAAGGGATTTCCATATGCCCCACTACCTTCCCTTCCCACAGTTTCCCACATTAATAGTTCAAGAGTCATTTAAAAAACCCAATAATAAAATAAAAATATTAGATACATCCTTGGGATTTTGAGACCTATGAACAAATAAACATATATTCAGAAGAAGAAAAGCAGAAAAAAAAATGTAATCTCATCAGCCCTATGTTATAGGAAATGTTAACAGAAGTTCTTGAAGTTAAAGGAAAATCATTCCAGATCAAATCACTGGATGTGTCAAGGAATAACATGCACTGGACAAGTTTAACATGTATATTCTGAAGGTTGTGAAAATCCCAAGTTAAGGCAGATAGCAATGAGTATAAGATGATTATTGTAATATCAAAGATAGGAACTAAAAATGAGATAAATGGCTTATGACTAAATGACTATTAGAAGAGAAAAATTAGTGAAGTAAAATTTGTTTAATTAATCCATTAGGAAAACTAAGGCAAAAACAAATGGGGCAAATATCAAACAAAAACACATTGAGGTTACATAGAATTATGCACCTGAGAAAATCATGTCTTTAATCTTAATCCATTCCTGTAGGTGTGAGCCCATTGTAAATAGGAAGTTTGATGAGGCAGCTTCTGTTAAAGTGTGGCCCAACTGCATCAGATGGGTGTTCATACTATTAATGGAGGTCTCATAGAGAAAAGTAGAGAAATAAAAGTCATGATGAGTAGCCAGAAGCTGAAGAGAAGGGAGAAAACATCTCCAGGTGCATTTCACTGTGATGGAAAGCCAAAGAATCCGAAAGACTACTGGGTAACCAGAAGATACTGAAGCTAGAAGGCAGCAAGTCTTCTAGCCTCTGAAACCATGAGCCAATACATTTCTGCTGTTAAATCAGGCCATGATAGCATATTTGTTTTAGTAGCTAGATATCTAAAACAAACATGAAAGCAAAAAGAAACCCAACATGAAAGAGTAATTATATTTATTAATAATAAAATCAACCTAAAAAATTCAACTTAAAGACCAAGATTTTCAGAATGGTTAATAAACACAATATAAACCTTTGTTTTGATAAGTAATTTTATTTTTTAAAAAGAACATATATGTTGAAAATAAAATGTAAAAAAAGAGATGGAAAAATATAAATAATGAAGACAAAAGTGAAAAGACATCTGCTTTTTGATAGCACAACTCAGTGATGAAAATTAGGGCCACTAAATGTACACATTCACCAGATTTTACAAGGCATGGTATTGTATAGTACACTGAATCCTGTGGTGGAATATGGACAGTGGTTAACAAAACAAATATGAGTACGTTTGTTCATGAGCTATAACAAATATAAACCAGTTATACAGTGTGGTAATAATAGGGTAGGTAGGGGGAAAATATACCAAATGCAAAATATGGATTATAGTTAGTAGTAATATTTTGATGACACTCTTTCATAATTTGTAGCAAATGTTTCCCAACAATGCAATGTATTGGTGGTGGGATGATGTATGGGAGCCCTATATAATGTTATGCATGTTTGTAAGTTCACAACTTTTACTATACACTTATTCTTTATGTATGTTTATGTATGAATGATTTAATTCAATAAAATATATTTTATCCTTTTAAGTATATATTAATTAATTTTATTTTTATTTTTTTAATTTTTAAAGATGTTTTAGATATCAATTTTACATTAAAAATATAAGGGATTCCCATATACCTTATCCTTTCCCCCTCCCACACTTCCTCCATTAACATTTTTCACTAGTGTAGTACATCTGTTACAATTGATGAACACATATTGAAGCATTACTACTAAACATGGTCTATAGTTTACATGAGAGTTTACACTTTGGACTGCACAATTTTATAGGTTTTGACAAAATATATAATGGCCTAATTCCATCATTGCAATGATAGTTTTAAAAAATAAGATCATTTTAGAACAGTTTTAGATTTAAAGAGAAATTGAGTAGATAATACAGAGTTCTCATTTATTCTCCTCCACCCCCCATAAACACAGTTTCCCCTATTAATAACATCTTACATGAGAATGGCACATTTGTCACCATTTATAAACCAATATTAATACATTATTATTAATTAAAACCATAGTTTTGGTTTCATTTTTTCATTAACTAACATTTATTAGAGATTCAATATATAATGGGAACTGTATTAAGCAATTTACATATGTCATCTATTCATTCTTTTTCTTTATATAGTATACTTAAAAAAAATACTGAGATTACATAAATGTTACATGAAAAATATGGGGGATTTCCATATGCCCTGTTCCCTACCATTCACACATTTTCCCACATTAACAACATTTTTCATTAGTATGGTACATTTATTACAATTTATGAACACATTTTGAAGCATTGCCACTAAGAATGGATTATAGTTTACATTGTAGTTTACACTCTGTCCCACATAATTTTGTAAGTTCTAAAAAGATATATAATAGCTTGTATCTGTCATTGCAGTCACTCAGGACAATTCCCAAGTCCCCAAAAAGCCCCAATATTATACCTATTTTTCACTCTACCACCTCTCAGAACCTCCAATGGCCACTGTCTCCACATCAATAGTAACAGTTCTTCCATTGTTGGAATCACAATAAGTCTATAGTAGAATAACAGTAAGTGTACTCTAGTACATTGTTCATTCCTCAATCCGGAGGATTCTGGGATGGTGATGCCCACTCTGTCTCCAATTGACAGGGTGCTTAGATCCCATGATGCAGATGGATGGAACTATCTTGCTTGCTGTTGTAGACTCTCTCTGTCCCACATCATCTTCTTGTTAGTTGTTCTGGGTGAGGCCAATGAAATTGTGAGTAGGTGTTGCAATTCTGCTGAATTCAGTGCCCAACTGACACATGGAAAACCTAAAGATTTAAGTCTCTTGGACATACATCTAGCATCTCTAGCACTAACTATAGATTCAACTAGAAGGGGCAGAAGAGCCATGTCTAGTAAAACCACAACTGAGTCCAACTCTTTATCCTTTTCCCCTTTTGGCTAAGGTCTTTTCCCAGTTGCATTGCTAGTTGGTGCTTGGTAGTAATCCCTCAGTGCCAGGGAGATCATCCCTGGGAATCAAGTTCCATGCTTAGGGGAAGGTAATGCCTTTATAAGCTCAGTTTGGCTTAGAGAGAGGCCATATTTGAGCAACAAGGAGGCTCCCAGGAGGTAACTCTTAGGTTCCCTATAATACTAGGCTAAGTTTCAATTTCAAAAGTAAAGATTCATATGTACAGTCACCACTATAAAGGGCCCATCAATGGTCCATCCTCCTTTATTAATCATTGCCCTTTTACTCAGGGGATTCTTCCTATTCCATTAAAAAATGTGACAGAGCTTCCAAGAATGGGAAATTGATATTTTTTTGGTTATTGTGTGAATCTCCACCCACCGTGACAATGCCCCATGAACACTTGAACACATTCATATACCTTATAGGTATGTTCCAGGTGAGCCTCCTCCCATGCATCTGCCATCTCTGACACACATCATAGTGTGTTTTATCAGGGGGTGGAGACCCACATAATGAGCAGGAAGGTGTTGGACTCCCATCCTGGGGAGTCCTGCTATGATCTCAAATAGAGAAGCAAGAATCTCTTGCAAGCATAGGCAGTGCATAATAGGAGAGGGTAGGCCAGTGTTTCAAGTCCTCAATGTTGCAAGTAACTGTCAATCTTGTCCTTCAATGAGCAAATCTTGGTGGTTACTGTGCCTCCTGTGGTGAGGGGGAAAGAGGAATAGAATAGATGGAACATGGAGAATTTTTGGGGTGATGAAATTGTTCTACATGACCAATAAAATATTTTAAATAAAAAATAAAAATTAAAAAGTATAAAATTTAAAAGACATAATGTGTAGTTGAATGACCTTATCTTTGTAGGTCTCAAGGCAAGAAGTATAAAGAAATGCTAAGACAAATTTTGCATCATGATAAATGGTTCAGTGCAATAGAAACACCTAACAATTTCAAATTTATATATGTACACTAATAGTTCTTAAAAATATATATTGCATTAATGACATAGCGAAAAATAGAATTTTTAATCACCTAAAAATCAGAGTTTATGTGAATAAATAAAATTCAGTCAGTATATAAAATTCGAGGAAAATTCAGGCATGTATAGACTTGAATAGAGCAAAGGACTAAATTGTCCTAATTAGCATATATACAGTGTCATGCCTCAGGATCCAGGATACACATTATTTTCAAGTGTTTACCAAAATAAATCATATACTGCATGAAAATTCAATATATGTCAGCAGCTTTGAATCAGAGAGTCAATTATCTGACCATAGTTATTTAAACTGGAAATCAAAGACAAAAAAACATTAAGAGTATACCTAAGATCCAGGGAAGGCTTCCACTCTCCTGAAGGGTTCTGACCCATTTATTCAATATTATTGTTTTGACAATTAAACAGCAGATATTTAAGTGCCTTCTAATATGCACTTTTTTTCCACGTACTAGTCTAAATGCTTTCCACATTCAATTGTGTCACATCTCAACAGGCTCATAAGGTTGGACACCATTATTAACATGTTAACAAATGAAAATTAACATGTTCTTACAAGAGAAGAAGTGATGCGAAGAGCTGAAAAGTGACTCACAGAACTCACATACCTTATCACTGGTTCTTGGCACCAGGCTAGAAAATCATATTCAATAACTTTATGTTGACATTTTGGACAATTTCAGAAGGGCTCTTTAGTCATTTAACCTAGCAAAAATTTTGAGATTTTGACCTGACTAGTAAAAATCAGAACATTACTTAGAACAAAAACTAAGGAAATATTTTTCAAATAGTAATCCAGAAACACCTCATTTCAGGGTTTGGGGTGAATCCAGATTCTGGGCCTCTCCTCTCCTGTTTGGTCTTTAAGAACAACAAACATTTCACCATAAGAATCATCGTGGTATTGGGAGAATTGCAGTTTTATTTCTATTTTAATTGTTGCCTCATTGATCCTCACCAATTCCTTCACAAATTCAATATACTAATATTTTTTGATACACAAACATTGTGTATAAGCACAGATTTTATTTAAATCTGCTTCTTTCATTATCTAGAATCAATCATCATCCACAAATTACCTCTGGGCAATGTCTATTACATAGGCTAAGGACTGTGCCCCATGGATTTTCCCCAATGCCATCTGGAACTAAATGTAGAGGCACTTGTTATAAAACAGAAAGATTCCTCTCAGGATGTCAGTAAATCTGCCCATTTATGCTTGCCTGCTCATGAAAAAAGATTGAACTCTTCCCAGAAATCCTTACTTGCATATCTGGCATAAAAGATATGCAATATCTCACATAATATTATCATGTGAGTATTTTCATTCCTTTTTTCCTTCTCCTTTACATCACCCCATGAATCAACTGTATGTCTTTCCTGCACTGTTCACTTATTTGGTGAGAAACACCACTAATAGAAAATGTAAAAAGGGAAGTTATTCACATGTTGAGATCAATGATTCTTTTTTCTTTTTGCATTAAAATATTTTGTTTCAGAACTTTCAGGAGAATTGTTAGTTCTTTGGAAATGAAGAGTGAACATGTATCAACAATGGATGGAGCCAGTGTCACAATGCAGGCAGGGAAGGGGGTATCTACATGCTGCCCAGAGCTTCAGTATGCAGAATACTAATTTCCATTTAGAGTTAAATAAATGTAGAGAGTGGGATTGCATGTATATACAAAATGGAAATAATGATTTATGCATAGTACTGATATTCAATTAATAATTTTACAAATATTTACCTATTATTTTTTCTTTGACAACCTACACCAAAGAAAGTTCCACTTATTCAAAGTGAACCAGTGAATCCTTTACACAAAATAAAATTCTAATATAATGTCTTATTTTCAGGTGTAATTCTAAGACTTTGTCATAGTATATCATGAAAGAGTACATAAGCATTTGTTCATTATTCATCCCATGGCTTCCAGACCAGTGTTTGCATAAAAGTCACCCAAAAATATTGTGAAAGATTAAAATAATTATAAATAAATAAAAATTAGATGGCTATGTGAATGAATACATTAATGAAGATATATACTGATGAAGAAATTCTTGCAATTCTTCAGGGTGTTAAATGCATCTGTCAAGCCTTTGCAGAAAAGGCAGCAAATAATTTGCATTTATACTTTGAAGTTTAATGAAAGCACCCATAAAACATTCTAGCCATCCCAGGAAAACTTTATTGAGCAAGGGAACACCCTGGTACCTGCCAGTCTACAGGTAAGGAAATGGTCCCAATTTTCCAATAATCTTTCATTATTTTACATGGAATTTTTATTGTCATACTACTTGGAATATAAAAAGTAATAGTCAATACCAACCACTGGGTTTTCCTTTTCCTGTCTCTTTTGCTTGGCAAAAAAATTAGTACTCCGCATTTAAGATGGAATAAGTAAGAATGCTGAAGAGACATTTGCTTAATCATATTGTCAGTGACTTGTAATTCATATTTATACATTTTCAACATAGATACCTTTTGAGTTCCTCCCCATTGAAATGTTTTACAAATGTCAAGTTCATAAATTAGGTATTGCTACATATTTTATTGATAAGGATATTAAGGTTAACTGATGTTTGAGAGTGTTCCCAGTGCTACAAAACAAGTAAATGGCAAAATTGGCATGCAAAGTAGATCTTTTCCCTGAAGGCCAAGATATTACAACTCTGCAAAACTGGCATGTGGAAATTCAAGTTGGAACCCAAAATTTATTGCTGAATGAATATCACATAATAGCAAATGTTCACTCAGTGTTTAAATGGTGTGTGGTGATTTGAATTGTGTGCCATAGTTTGGACATGTTCTTGGTATTGGTTAGCATTCTGGTGGATGTGGACCCATTATAAATAAGATCTCTTCAAGATGTTACTTCAGTTAAGGTGTGGACCTGGCCCCAATGAATCAGGTTCTGGCTTCTTTCTGGATTACTAGAGTTGTCTGTAGGCAGAGTTATAGCCAGATGGAGAGAAAGTCCAGGACAGGCCACTTGTGCAGGGTCATGTAACAGGAAAGCAAAGAGGCAATGAGTGACTGCAGCAAAACTCAGAATGTCAATCATCTGGGGGAAGGGGGAAAGCACCTCCTTGCTGATGCCTTGATTTTGGACTTCTCCTAATCTCAAAACTGTAAGCCAATAGATTCCTGTTGTTTACAGCAACCTATTGTATAGTATTTGATTTAGCATTCAGGAAACTAAAACACTCTGAAAGCCCATTGCATTTCTACAATATGGTAGTAATAGTCTGATTAGACTTTGTATTAATTAACTATTTTTAAGATCTCAAGCTACAGAAAGAAAAGGCATAGCTTAGGATAGAGCTACTTATAAATATTGAACTAGCCATTTTAAACAAGTTGATCCTATATGCTATCAATAGATTGTCAATAAACAGTTTGGAATAAAACAACAAGAAGAGCAAAAAACTACATAATGAACCATTTTTGAGGTCCTAAATTAGGAACACAAAAAGGAGCAAAACAATCTTTCTTGGAAGTTAGTCTGAAATTAATACTTTCCCTGCCTTGTAAGAGTTTGCAAAGATTCTCTATGTTACAAGTAATTACATTGGTCATAATAAAAAAAGAGAGCAAAGAAACAATGGCATGTGGGAACAGAGCAAGTGTTCCATTAGCAGTGTGAATTTGAAGGTGCAACATAAATACATCATTTTACAAGTACTTTTGAAGATTTCAAGTCATCATGGAAAATAGATAGCTTAAGCCAATCCTGGACAATATTTGGTGTACTTTAGGGTTTATTATGTGTTTAGAATAAGACCCTGCAATTCTTTCTGTAAGGGATGCAAAATGCATGCTAATTATTTACCACGAACATTAACGGTTATGAAGAGGAAGGTTATCAAGGAATTAGCTGTACATGCAGCATCCATTAACTCATCCACCATCAATAATCCATATATTTTGCAAATGTAAAGAACCCACACTATTTGTGTCACAGCTCACTGAAATTCTGAAATATGTTCAGGTTTATGGGTAAATATAGCAGTGTTTACACAAAACAGAAGACTCAACATACCTTAACTTATCCACTTGAGGGTGTTATTAAAGAATAAATACTGAGTCTGACAAATAATATCTATTTATCCTAAGTTCAAGGAAATATATTAAAGTCATTTTTCCTATTTTCTAGAGTCATGAAGATTAACTGTAATGAAATTAATACATTAATCAATAAATCAATTCATGACATTTTCAGTAAGGTCATTATTCCTTGGCAAATTTTAGTCCTTAAAATATTGACATAGATTATAGTAGTCAGAAATGCTTATAGTTAGAAATTCAGGGACTACAAATGGAAACAAAAAGTCAAGCAGAAATTCACCTCCTCCAGTATGTGCCATCAAGAATGTGTTTTAAAATTGTTTTATTATTTCTAGACACTTTCTATTTGAAATATTTTACAAATATTTAATTAATGAGATAGGAATTTCTTGTATAATTTTGTCAGGAATTTTCAATTATGCCATGCATTAGGTCAAGATGATCTTAACTATTTTATAACAAAATGGAGAGGCTCTAAGTCATGTACACAAATCTCACCAACTTTTAGTTGTATGAGATCATTTATTTTAAAAATTGTGAAAGAAGCAATTATGGATGTCAGAAAAATTTTCAATATATTTGAGGTCATGTGGGGCTGTTTTATTTTGTTTTATATATATTATATGAGTTGGATCTTTGTGACTTGCAAGAATTACGTCAGATACTTATGGCAATCAACATAAAGAACAAGAGGAAAACATGAGCAAAGTTTCAGAAGAATGAGAGAACTCAGAGAGATAGAGATAATTGATTAAATAGGAGCAGAATAAAGAAGAAGAATAAGGAGGAGGAGGAGGAGGAGGAGGAGGAGGAGAAAAGGGAAAATAGGAAAAGAAGGTATAAGATCAGATTCCCAAACTAAGGAGGATGGAATGTAGTTTGAATACAATTGAGAACTGATTCTGGAGAAATATACCTTAGATGCTCCTGTATCTTTACTGGAACGAGTGACTGTAATAATATAGAGGACAATTTTGAGTGAGCAGAGATGTGGCAACAAGGGAGGAAATCCTGGTGGTATTCTTCAGTCTTGACAGATCTTCAAAAAGATGAAAATGGTGGGAGGAGCCACCTGAAATTCTGATAAAGTTGTTATTGGAATGAGATGAGTAGATGCTCTCAAGGAGCCACAGTCTTAAATTTCAGATAAGTACTGAGATTGATGGAAAATCCATTGTTTGGAAATGGCTAGTAAATAGAGATA
>JAQZBX010095652.1:0-11896 GCA_029593785.1 Cabassous unicinctus
AGACTTGTTTGTGACCTAACATATGATCTCTCCTAGAGACTGATCTGTGTGCACATGAGAGGTATTCTGTTCTTGGATGAAATGTTCAATGTATGTTTGAGTCTAGTTTGTTTATTGTATTGTTCACTTCCTGTTTCCTTATTGATCTTCAGTCTAGATGCTCTATCCATTGTTGAAAGTATTGAAGTCTCCTAATATTAATGTAGAACCATCTATTTCTCCCTTCAAATCTATCAATGTTTGCTTCATATATTTTGGAGCTCTGTTAGTTGCAAATGTTATTTTTTTTAAGACAAAGACAATTATTTAAGACCTTTATTAACAGGTGCTCGCAGTTTGACTTTTTTGAAAAAATCAAGTTGTAAACTTATATTTCAAATTATAAATGAGGTTCAGCTCATCTCAACTTGACCAGATATGAAACAATTTTAAAACCTTCAAAGGTATTTTGAGAAAAAACACATTTGTTATTACCAAAAATTAATGTCTTTGGATTAAAAAATAACTCCATGCTGCATAGATAATGCAGATATTTCTAGTTATCTGGCCGATGGGGAAAAGCCAGCACAAAAGGTCTTTACTCCAATCTTTTGTTCATTTCTTATTGCTGGAATTTCATATTCATTTCTTTTTGTTGGATGACTAAGCCAGATGATGGTAGAGACGGTAAGCCAGCGTTTACTCAGCCCCGCCCTGCTCAACCTCGGGAGTAGAAGAATTCTCAGCTAGTGAATTGGATGCTTTTGTCCCTTTGTCATTTTGTAGTTTAGAGTTTTCTGGGCATCTGCGTTGGTAATGGAAGTTACGGCGGTACCAATGTTGAGGTGGCTGCTGACCTTGGGTCTCATCTCCTTGATTTTCTTTATCATATTCATTACCGTCCTCTCTAAGCTGTCTTTGGCAAGGAGGGCCCCTGCGGAATCGTGGTCTATAGCCTGATACTTACTCTGTCTCACTGGTCTACCTTGTTCTCCTGCACCCTAGTTGTCAGCACCCTCCATCACTTCTCCTTGCACAGAAGGCCTGGAATACTGTGGTCAGTGCCCCTAGGATATCTGCATACAGTAAGGGGGGAATTGTCTCTTGCTGTAGGGCTAGTGTTGTTGGGTCTGGCCTGCAGGAGCACTTTCTGATCCCTTGTTCTTTCCCCCACCCTCACTATTCTGGTCATTTTGCTGGTAATTGTGTGGAGGACCCTATGATGTGGATAACGTCTATAATGGTTATGCTCTGCTGTATATTTACTGCCTTGCACTGGAACTCCACCAGGGGCTGTGATGTTTGCTGCATCTGCCCCCTTTTCTTCTTCAACAACATCAAACTCCACAGTCTCTCCATCTCCTACACTGTGAAGGCACTTCCTGGGGTGGTGGTTCTTTCTGGCAGTCTGGTGTACAAACACATCTTCTTGGTGTCATTCCTGTTGATGAAACCATTTCTTTCTTCAATCCATTTCTTAGATTGAATCATTTTACTGTTCCCAAAATCTTTGTTGCAATGACCTTCTTGTCCCTCATGTGAGGCTGCCCAGGACACCACTCCCTGTGCTGCTGCCCGAGGTGCTAGGCTTTGTGTTGGCAGTGCTGAGGGCAGCGGCGGCGGGCAGCTCCTGGGTCTTGGCCTCGCTGCTGCTGTTTGCAGTGATGGTGACTGGGCCTCCTGCGGCACCTGGGGCTCCTCCCAGGGTGTGATGGCAACTAGGCCAGGGGTGGCGGTGGGGCTGCTCCTGCATATGTTTTATATAGTGTCCTCCTTTATCCCTCTTAACCTTTTTTTTTTTTTTAACTTATAGTCCATTTATCTGGCATTAGTATAGCTTCCCCCATTCTCTCTTTTGATCATTTGCATGGAATTTTTTCCCATCTTTTCATTTTTGGCCTACTTGTGTCTTTGAATTGAACTTGTAAAGAGCATATAGTTGGGTCATGCTTTTTTGCCTATTCTGCCAATATCCACCTTTAAAATGTAATTTCTGATAATGTAGGCCTTTCTTCTACCAGTTTACCCTTTGGTTTTTGTACGTTTCATACACTATTGGTCCCTCAATTCTTCCGTTAGTGACTTTATTTTGTATTTAGTTGATATTTTTGTAGTGAATCCTTTAGATCCCTTCTCATTTTCTTTCCGATATTATCATGGGGCTTAAATAGCCAAAATCTATTAACAGTCTCATATAACAACCTTACTTCAGTAGCATACCAAACTATGTTCCTATATCTCTCTCTTCCCCCACCTTTATGTAGTTCTCATCACAAACTATACATTTATACATTGAGTCCAAAACTTGATTTTTCATTAGTTTATGCATTTGCATTTTAGATCCTTGAGGAAGTAAAAAGAGGAGTTATATACTAAAAATAAAGTACAATCTTACTTACGGACATAATTACCTATGTAGCTACCCTTACTGGAGATCTTGGTTTCTTTATGCTGCATCAATTTGCTGTCTAGTGTCTTTTTCCTTTGTTTTTTTTGGTTTGTTTGTTTTGTTTTTTTTTCGGGTGGGAGAAAAACTTTATAAAAGAAGTTTATTTAAAAAATTTCCAGGCATTCATTGAAGAATGAATTGATTTTTATAAATTGACCTTATATCAATTTTCAGCGTTCTTAAATTCACTTCTTACTTTTAGTGGCCTTTTTGTAGAGCCCTTGGTGTTTTCTATGTACGTGATCATGTTGTCTACAAATAAAGACCGTTTTACTTAAAAAAAAAAAAAAGGCACAACTAATCTATGGAGAGAGAAGTCAGAATAGAAAGACAGAAAGGGACTGTCTGGAAAAGGCTCAGAGGAAACTTCCTGGGAAAGATGTTTCTATGTGTTGATAGGGGTATGGGTTACAGTGTCTACATTTGTCAGAACTCATTGAACTGTAACACTCAAGACCTGTGCATTGAGAAGTACACCTTCTTTGTAGTAAAAGCAGTTATGATGAAAAGTCTGTTTTCCTATTATCTGCGGACTATAGGCGTCTGAGGCCCAAGCTCCTGCCAACTTCTGCGTGAAGCCACTAAATGTGTAGCACACGGTGCCGGCGTCCAGCTTCCCGCAGCTGCTGCCCTAAAAAAGCTGTCTTTTTCCTTTGAATCTGAAGAATTCCCTTTAGTATTTTTTCCTAGGGCCAGTCTTGTGACAAACTCCCTCAGTTTTTTTTTGTTTTTTTTTTTTAAATCTTGGACTCCCTCAATCTCTCACTCATTTTCTTGAAAGACCATTTGCCCCAGATATAGAATTCTTGGTTAGCATTTTTTTTCCTTTCAGCACTTTAAATATGTCATCCCACTGCCATCTTGTCTCCATGGTTTCCTTTGAGAAATCAGCACTTAGTCCGATTGAGGCTCCCTTACGTATGATGCATTTCTTCTCACTTGTGGCTTTCAAAATTCTCTCTTTGGCATTTGATAGTTTGATTCTAATACGTTGTGGTGTTTGTCTAATTAGATTTATCCTATTTGGCGTTCCTTGAGGTTCTTTCATGTGTATAGTCAGGTCTTGGCATTAAATGTGGTAGTTTTCAGCCATTAATCTTTTGAATATTCTCTCTACCCCTTTTTCTCATCTCCTTCTGGGACTCCCACGGTGTGTGTCATTGGTACATTTTATGGTATCACACAGGTTCCTCAGGCTCTGCTCAGCCTTTCTTCTTTCTGTTCTTCACACTGAATGATTTCACTTGTCCTATCTTCAAGTTCACTGATTCTTCTGCCATCTGCAATCTTCTGTTGAACCCCTCGAGGGCAGTTTTCATTTGTTACTGTGGTCTTCAGCTCTATTTGGTTTCTCTTCTTGATTTCTCTTTATTGATAGTATCTTTGTTTTCATCTATCAGTTTTCTGACATCCTTTAGTTCTTTGTCCATCATTACGTTTAGCTCTTTGAGCATATTTAGGACTGTTGTTTTGTTGTTTTTTAATCTTCATCTGGTATGTCCCAGGTGGTCCTCATCGATGGTTTCTAATGCATTAATCTTCTACTTTATATGGACCATTGTTTTCATTTCTTACTATATTTTGTTGCAACTTAGATTTTTAATAGTTTCATGTGTTCTCTGAAATTTAAACACTGAGATATCTGGTGCTTAAGCTTGTATCTAGCTAAGGTATGACAGAGACTTCCTACAACGATGGGGACTAAAGAAAAAAAAAATTCTTTCCCAGTCTTGGCAGATTGGCCTGTGCAAGTGCTCTTTCAGAGCTTAACCATCCTGAGTTTAAGGAACAGCCTGAGGCAAAAGTGTAGGGTCCTCCAGTCTTTTTTTTTGTACTTGTGTGTCTAGTCCTGGGCATATGCAGGTGTTCCTAGGAATTCCCTCATTTACGTGTATACAAATGTCCTCATTCCCCTAGGAAACAGTATTTCCTCATGGTCCTGGATGCTACATTGTATGTCCCGCAGCTAGAATCCCTTTCCCCAGGCAGCTGTGACTTGAATGTTCTCTGAGATCTCTGTTAACTGCCTCTAGGCACAGGGCAGGTTCTGGGATGGTGACAGTCTCTCAGACTGTCCCCAGATAGAATGGCACAGATATACATGCACTCTAGTGTGTGCACAACGGATATTGTGCTCCTTCCACAACCAGGACGAGGGACCCACACAGGTAGGTAGTGCAGGCCGGCTCTATTATGAGGGGGTGGAGGAGAGGCCAGCAAGGGCCCATTTTTAAGTTACCTTTTTTCGATTTTGCAATTGCCCTGTTTCTGCTACCCTTTATTTTCTGGAGCTGTAAGAAAAACCTTTCTCCCAGTTCTTGTTTGTTGCTTAAAGCTTCTGTCCTAGAGACCCTCGCTCTGCCATCTAGATCAGGGCAGGACCTTCATCCACCTCAATGTCTGCATGAATCCTCTATGTGGATGCACTTGTTTACTCACTCTCTGATGGGTATGAGTCTCTCTTTTTTTTTAAGAGAAGTTGTGAGCTTACGAAACAGTCATGCATAATGTGCAGAGTTCCCATGTAACAGGCCCTCCACCTGACATTGTGGAACATTTGTCACAGATTATGAAAGGACATGATCAGACTATTACCACTAAATACGGTACATAGTATACATTTGGTATTTTTTTTCCATATGCCCCCCCCATTAGTCTCCTATTTTTTTGTTTGTTCGTTTTTTGTTATTACAAACATTGCAACAGTTACATTCTTGTTACATTTCCTTATGCACTCAAGCTGGTTTGTTCTTTACAGTAAATTCTTAGAAATGAGTCATACAGTATGTGCATTTTACATTGTGATAGTCAAATTGGGTTCCAAGCAGCACTCTTTATAATCGTTTGAATTTATACTAAAGTGACAACCAAAAAAAAAAAAAAAAAGTGTTCTTGATTTGGTTTGCATTTCTTGGATTTTTGAGGTCAGCCACGTTATGTGTGGTCATGAGGCTGTTTTACCTAACCAATCTCTTAAACTTTCTTTCCTTGCAGTCCTTTCAGGGAAGTCAGGGACGAGCCTACCTCTTCAATTCTGTGTGAGTAATTATTGTCAATAGACTTGTAGACATGTCTATTCACTGTCAAGTAACATGTATTCTGTGCAGCCAGGTAGTGAATTATTAAAAGCTCGACTCTGTAAACAGAGTTCCACCACTGATCTAGAATTACCAGTCACTTCTAGATCAGTGACCTTAAAGAAAGCTACTCTCTAGTCTTGGAGTTCCATGAATGTTTAATTCTTTTAACTGAGAATTTAGTTCTTCCAACAATGTTTTTGTTTGTTTCCCATTTGCAATAGACCATGATTTTTACTACTCTATGGTGAAACTGTGGTCGTCCCCTTACATCCTTTCCCATCTTGGGGTTCTTGTGGGGAAATAAAAAGGCGGTGGTGGACAAAGGGCAGGGGAGGTGGGGAGTTAAGAAGAAACACTGCTGGAAAGGGGTATTACTGGTCTCTGGTAACCAACTGGGAAATTTAACACTCAAGATGGGAGGCAGAATGGGAGCTGGCAGCACCCCTACTGGCGGGGGGTGGAAGTGCCACAGCTGTCGGCACTGTCCTAAGGGGAGTGGGTGGCTCTCAGCCCTGTCCCCTCATCTTCTCCCCCAGGGTGAACGTGGGCTGTGGCCCCGCAGAGGAGAGGGTCCTCCTCACTGGTTTACACGCTGTCGCAGACATCTACTGTGAAAACTGCAAAACTACTCTTGGTTGGAAATATGTGAGTAACCGTCTTTTATTTAACATTTCAAAGATCAGATTTACCGTAATAAAGAAAACATTACAGATGGACACAAAACTAATTTGCAAGGAAGTATGATTGATCATATCAAAGAATACAGCTTTTAAAACAATTTATTTTGAAGCCAGTAAAAAAAATGTGTGACGTCCCGTGGGCTTACACAAAGCCAGTGTCCCCAAAGAGTCTGTAGGCACTGCCCTTCCTGCAGCATGGCCCTGGCCTTGCCCTGTAGCTCCCCCCCAATGCTGCTGTGGGACTGCACTCTGACCCTGAGGGTCCCATGAACAAGGGGCAGGGGCCGCAGTACAAGGCTCCCGTCCACCCGTCTGGAGGGATGTGCACTGCGTGGCCAACAGCCAGCATGGTGGCAGTACTGCTTTGCAATAGTAGTCCCAGCAGATCTTGCTGCAGCCCTGGGTATGCCGCCTTGGGACCTGGCTGGGGTCTCAGGTGAGAGGCTCTACCCCTCTGCCCATGGACCCCTTTCTACCTCCTCTGCTTCCTTCTCTCTTGACATCATGGCCACATCTTCTCATCCAAAAGGAGAAAAGCTGGGCCCCAAGACCTGCCCTCCTCCTCTAGGGCTGTTCTCACTAGGCCTGGCTGGCAAGCCTCTCTGAGAGCCAGCTGTAGACCCCCGGGCCCCTCCCCACACCTGACAGAGAAGAATGCAGCGCTTGGCCCTGCCTCACCTTCTTCCCACCTGCCTGAGAGGCGAGATGGGTCCCCCATGGCCCTCCTGGCTCAGGGCCTTCGGCTCTGTCTCCCAGGATCCCGAGCAGATGTGAGGTGCACACAGTCCACACGTGGAGCTGGGGCCAGCGAGGCTGCATGCTGTCCCAGACCTGTCACCCAGCTGATCCTGTGCCCGTCTCAGGGTCCCGTGCCCAGAAGCCCTTCCTGAGTGAGGTCCCTTCCTTGAGGCCCAGGAACCGCTACCTCCACCTTTCGCCACTGTGAGGCGCTCTTCCTGTGTCTGTCCATTGTCCTGAGGCTGCTGCTTGGGGAAGCAGGACCTGCCTTAGTCCCCAGTGCCTGGCCCAGGCTGCACACTCCACATGGGACAGTCTGAGGAAGCATCCCTGGGAGGAGGGTGTGGCAGCCCTTCTCCCTCAGAACTGTTCGCGTTGCTCTCACGCTCTCAGATGGAATTCCTGAAAAGGGAGCATCTTGCTTTCTTTTGTATCTTCTAAATTCCCCAACTTACAGATGTTCAATTAAAGTTCAGTTAATGTTTTCCCCTGGGTTTAATTGTAACTTCATGACAAAGATCCCACGCTGACCTGGAGGATGGGCGGCTCTCAGCCCCATGGGACACTGCTAGGCAGACGGCCGCACACGGACAATGCTGTAGATGTATTTTCTTTGCCAAGAGTATAATGAAATTGCAAAGTGAAACAGATTCTGTCCTGAAACCTTCTCTACTTTTTTTTCCCCCCAAGGAACATGCCTTTGAGAGCAGTCAGAAATATAAGGAAGGAAAATTTATTATTGAGCTTGCCCACATGATCAAAGACAATGGTTGGGAGTAGAGAGAACTTTCCGTCCGATTTTGAATACTATTTTGTGCGAGACTGTAAACGTAACGGAGACCTAGGAGCATCCCGGATGACGCTATTTCTTGAACTTTAACCTCACAGGCCAGCCGCGCAGCACGCGACACCGCAGGCCCTGGGCCCGCTTCCTCGGGTAAGGTGCCCCCTGTTGATCTGTGACCGCTTCATGTACACAGTTGTTCCTGAAGTTTCCCGATGACCTTTTTCTAACTTCAAGTTTTTAGAGAAAGAATTAACCAACTGATGACTTCTCTGTCTAGTTAATATCTTCCTTCATATCTTCCTTCAGCCTTTGCCTTTAATGTAGAATTTGGCTGTGCTTTCTCACGTTCAGTAGAACACTAAACAGAATCTCCGAAGACTGTTGGGACGGGATCGCTCTAGAACAGTATGTCACCCTTCCCTTTTTAAGAGTGAAGATATCGTAATCTTTTTTTTTTTTTCCATTGCAAAAGGACAAATGTATTCTTCATCTTGCAAATGAACTGTTAAGGGGCAGCAGTGCTCATTTAAGAATTTTCTGGAAAGTCAATGAATTTATACACCGAAGGTATTTTTTTTAAGCCTTGTTCAAACACAGAGGACATCACTGGTAACTTTTTAGATGAGCTATAACTAGAGAAGCATGTCTCGTGGAAAAGTCCTATTTAAGTCAGTAGATTGTTTACCAGGGAGCAGGTGAACCAGCTGTGCAGAAGACTGCGTTCCCAAGGCGGCAGAGGCGCCCAGTCTTGGCAGGACTCTGGTTGGGGGGGGCTCCCCTTGCAATGGTGGTAGTAATTTACATGTCGGTAAATGGCTGTGCTAGTTCCATGTAGTTACAGTTCAATGCACTGGACAGAGTAAAAACCGGATTTCATTTCCTACTCTGGAGGTACTTGAAGAAAAAGAATCATTTTTGCATATGAAAGAGGCCAGAACCAACAGGAAAATCTTCAAAACTTGAGATTTGCCAGGTTTTCTCCCCCCAGGCTTTTCCAGAAAATGTTATAATTGCAAGATCAGCTTAAACTTTGTACATGAAGATATTTGGTTTACTTGGTGAGCCACTCTCTCTCCTGCCCAGTTTGGTGACATGGACTGAGACGCAAGGTACCTGTCCAATCCCAAAGTCCTGCTTCCTCCATGTCCACCCATGCCTCTGCAGAAGTGGACATCACGGGAGGCTTTGGGCCGGTTTGCAGAAAATGGGTGCCAAAAAGCATTCCCAGATTAGTTTTCTCACCTGATTCACTGCTGGGCCTGGCTTGTGGCTCCAGGTGTCTGGGTGGCTTTCAGTGTCTTGTCTGTCACCACAGGGGTGCAGAGGGGCAGGGAGAGAGTGCAGTATGCCCAGGCCTCAGCCTGGCAGGATGCCTCTGAAATGGGGCTGTCAGAGCAGGCACTCGCTTAGGGGCAGAATGCTCCTGGCTGGGCACAGTAAGGGCAACGGTTCTCACCCAGTTTCACATCCCCTTCCCTATGTAAAATCCCCTCCTAACCCAGAGGGTAACACTTACAGCCTTGGCACATGGGAGAGACCACGCACCCCAGGGGGCTTTCCGCCTCCCTCACTGGGCACACTTCTCCCCCCGCCCGCGGCCCAGCCTGGGGTGAAGGCTGTGGCCAGGAGCCCTTCTAAAGCACACCTCCAGCTTGCAAAGGGAGGCAACCTCTGTCCCGCTCTGTGAGCCGCCGAGGCTTGGCTGTGGTCTGTCACTCCACTGGTTTCCTCCTGCAGAACAGGCTGTCACAGCGCAGTGCCCGTTTCTAAGATAGCACCCAGCCTTAAGGCTTTTTAGAGCCAGTCACGCCCAACAGCATACTGATCTTGCTGCCGAGGTTTGAACCCTGAAAATGAAATGGCACAGGAAGTAGCAAACTTATAGGACTTTGGTGCATTCTGTAAAACCTTGGAGGGACTGAGACACAAAGACATCTTCCATGATCAAGGAATGAGTATAATAATTCCAAATAATTGAAAACTTACCTTAAGCTGGCATTTCATTTGTTCTCGATTCCCTTTCCCAAGTGGGAGCTCAGCCTCGGTGCTGCACCTGGATGTGCTGTGGGAATGGAGGTGGCAGTTTGGGGGGGGTTGTGTCCAGACACAGTGCTGCCAGGAGGCAGCCTGGCTGCTGACCTCTTCTCAAGATGTTTCACGGAAACTGGAAAGAATCTCCTAAAATGACCGCTTTTCATATATACTAAGGTTAAAAAGTTTGTCTATGTTCTGGGTGAGTTTACTGCTTCTTCACTTTGAGCACTTTGGTTTCTTGTATTGTCTTTTGTGGTGGCATTTAAACTCTTTTACTAGTGATCTTATGACTTATTTTGTATTTGTTTTTGTAATGGATACTTTCATCACCTTTTCCATTGGTCTTCTGCAAATAACAAGCTCCTTTTTAAACCAAATGAACTGACGAGGAGCTGGCTTCAGGGAAGTGGTGTTCCACCACCACCAGGTGTGCTGGGGAAGGTGTGCTGGAATGTTCTGACCTCTTAAATCCCTAAACAACAGACATCATCCAGTCCTATTTAAATTATTTGAAACATTTTTTTCATTGAACAGTAGAAGGTATCTTTAACTTAAACATTTAACTTAAACTAGGACAATATTCCGGCAGAGTGTATTCTAGTTTAGTTCTGTTGGCATTTTATATATTCTATATATATATATATATATATATAGTATTTTTCTACCTTAACACTCTTGATGGCATCTGTCAAGTATTAGAAAGGATCAGAAATGAGAATTTTTTCAAAATTTCTTTAATTTACCTGATGACCTCATCAGGTACTTATAAAATCCCAGTGTTTCAATTATCTAGAAAACTATGATTTCAGCTCTGAAATATAGCATAGAAATGTAAACACACACTTGTCCAAAGCTTTGGCAGCAGCCTCTGGTGCTGCTGTCATCTGTGGTGAGGTGCCAGGCGTGAGACGCGCAGGGCTCCCCGGGCAGACGGGCCTGCCCGGGAAGGCTGGCTGGGAACTCCAGCCTCTGGACGCCCTGAAGCTCACCCCAAGGACTGTGAAGCGCCTGCGCTCCAGCCTCACTCAGCTTCACTGTCTTCTGATCCTCTCTGTATCTGTGTGAAGTTCAAAATAAAGCTTTCCAAGATGCAGTCGTCTCGTCTCAGAGTGCCAGCCCTCACAGAGGCGGTGCTCTCACGCAGCCCGTGGGGAGTGGAGAGGCCACCTCTTGGAGCCTGGGTGGCACCAGCCAGCACATCTTCATGGCTACTATTGCCACCTGACCACATCACTCACGGCCTAACCGCTTTGCCTGGACAGTCAGTGCAGCATCCAGTCTTCCTGGGCAAAAAGGGAGCCCCGAGTCCAGGCTCACCCCCAACTCTCCTTCCTTCCCACATCCTTGTCTGGGCAGGTGGGCTGCATGTGTTACCTCGAGATGCCTGGGGGCCGGGGTTGAGAAATGGTGCAAAGGAGCCCTCCCAGGCACGGAGGGGTTGGGCCACCACTCGGTAGACCCTAAGTCCTCAGCCTCGTTTCCCATGGGAAAACATCCCTGACTGATGGGCTGGGAGAGACCACCAAGGAGCCAGGAGGGCAAGAAGGGCTGGAGCCAAATGCAGGTGAGGAGCAGGGGCTTGTTCTCAGTCAGCACAGTGAGCTGACAACAGGATAGATGCGTTCATGAAGATCACCTGGCAGCTGCAGGCCCTGCAGCTCAGGGGACACATGTTGTTGCCTGAGGGCCCCAGCACCAAAGATGGAAAAGGCAGCAAAAGTCAGAATATGTTCTGGAAGTGAGAGCAGTGGAGACTTGCTGCTGGAGTGATGGAGAGGTGAAAACCCGAGGGGGGAGCAGTCAGTCTCCATGAGCCAGGGGCACTGCGGGTGCCTAGGTGTGGAAGATCGCAAGACAGCCGGGCTGGGGCTAGAGACGACGGGGTCAGCAGTGCCCAGCACATCTGAAGGGCCTCTGGTAAAACCTAAGGCAGCAGTCTCCTCGGGTCAGGACAGAAGTCAGATTGGCACAGGGTAAAAGAATGGAGGAAAAGAAGGGGCAGACAAGCATCAACGTTTTGAAGTTTTACAGAAAAATGGGGTCACGGGAGGGGTCTTTAGGACTGCAGTGCAGCTGGCCCAGGAGCAATTGCAGGCAGGTGACAAGGGAGCAGGGTTGGAGCACAAGGGTGGACCCCTGGGAACAGCCA
>JAQZBX010095653.1:0-11893 GCA_029593785.1 Cabassous unicinctus
TTTTTTTCCATTTTTTTTTTTTTTAAAGTTACTTCAATTACATAAATGTTAGAATATATAGGGGATTCCCATATGCCCTGCTCCCCACACCTCCCACATTTTCCTACATTAGCAACATCTTTCATCAGTGTGGTACATTCATTGCAATTGATAGACACATTTTGGAGCATTGCCACTAAGCATGGATTATAGTTTACATTGTAGTTTACACTCTCTCCCATTTGGCTGTAGATTATGGCCGGATTTATAATGACCTGTATCTGTCATTGTAATGTCATTCAGGATGATTCCCAAGTCCCCAAAATGCCCCCCTATTAATACCTGTTTTTCCCTCTCCCTAACCCCAGAACATCATGGGTCACTGCCTCCACAACAATGGTATTTCTTACATTGCTATAATCACAGTAAATCTATAGTAGAATACTAGTAAGTTTATTTCAGTCCATAGTTCATTTCTCAATTCTGAGGACTCTGGGATGGTGATGCCCACTCCACCATTAATTGAGGGGGGCTTCGATCCTGTATATCCGATGGATGGAACTCTCTTGCTTGCAGTTGTAGGTACTCTGGGTTCCTTGGTATGTTGTTTGTCCATCATCTCCTCCTCGTTAGTTGCACTGGGTGAGTCCATTGAACTGGAGAGTAGGTGCTGCAACTCCATTGAGATTCAGGGCTCAGTTGTTATATGAACAGCCCAAAGATTTAAGTCTCAAAGATTTAAGTACTACCAACTCTAGTACTAATTATAGGTTCTGATAGAAGGACAGAAAAATCATGCATAGGAAACCACTGCTAAGTCTAACTCTGTCACACTGGGGAGCATAAATGCCAAATTAGGGCCCACTGGCAAGGAGCCAAATTCCTGAGCTATCTGCCCTGACTACAGTGTCTGGATGTCTCCATATCCCTGAGGAGCTTCACTATTTGGATTGTATCTACTTTGGCTGTCAATGAGAACCTGTTGAGATGTGCATAAGCACTACCTTTGGGATGGCCTCCTTACTCACTTTGAAGTCTCTTAGCTATACAAACTCATATGACTTTAGCTTTTCCCGCTTTTGGTCAAGGTCTTTTTTTTTTTTTTTTCTCTCTCTCTCTCCAGATGCATTGATTGTTGGTACTTGGTAGCGATCCCTCAGTGCCAGAGAGGCTAATCCCCAGGAGTCATGTCCCATGCTGGGGGGAAGTTACTGCTTTTATATGCTGAATTTGGCTTAGAGAGAGCCCACATTTGAGCAACAGGGAGGGCTCCTAGTAGGTAACTCTTAGGCATCCAATGTCACTGGGCTGAGTTTCAATTTCAAGAGCAAAGTCATAAGCATAGTCATCAATATCAAGGGTCCTTCAGTGGACCATCCTCCTTTAAAAGTCATTGTCCCTGAACTTGGAGCATTCTTGTTGTTCCATCAGAGAATGAGGCAGAGCTCCCTCCAGATGGGAATTTGATATTCTTTTGGTTATTGTGTTACTCTCCACCCATGTGACAATGCCCCATGAACATTTGAACACATTTATATGCCTTATATGTATATCCAGGTGAACTTCCTCCCATGTATCCCTCTCACTGACATCCCACACCAATGAGCCTCCCATGCCACAGTTGTAACCCTTTTGTGATCTAAAACCTCTTCCATAATGAAGCCAATAAAATAGCCATATGGAATTAATAAGAAAATGAAATAATAATAATAATTTTATACATAAGTAAAATACAGAACAAATTAATAAAAAGTAAAAAAATAATATTCTAAAAAATTAGGATATTAAAAAATAATGAAAAATTTAAAAAAAACTTTTTTTTGACATTTTGCCTTTCATCACTGTAAAACTGTTTTCCTGTATGTATAGTGACATTTTCTTGCATTTATTCTCCCAATGGCTTACTTTTTTTTTTTTTTCATTTTTTCTTCAAAGAAGTTTTAGTCCAGAACTTTTAATGTGTGTCCAGTGTTTAGGACAACTGGACTATATGTTCCCTTGTTGACCTCATTCATGCCCATGGCTTCAAATATTACTCATATCCAAATAACTTCCAAATCTTTTATCTCTAGTCTAGAATTCTCTGTATCTAACTACATATGGACATTTCCAATTAGATTTCTCATGGACATCCAAAACATAGGTATTAGTTTTATTAATTTCTAAAACAAAGTTCACACATATTCTCCACCTCACCACTCTGCCCCATATTTGCTTCTCTGTCTTTATTTTCCTATCCTGGAAAAGGGTTTACTATCTAGTAGATTGCCCAATACAGAAACCTAAGCATTATTATGAATGATTCCTGATAACATACCCCCTTGATAAGTCAGTCTCCAAATCCTATAGATGCTACTTCCTTAATACCTTTCAGTCTACTCCCTATTCTCTCTTCTCACAGGCTTTCCCTTATTTTGGGCTCCCAAAATTTCTTAACTAGGTTATTTCAATGGCCTCCCACCAATGTTGATGCCAGAGTGGTATTTCTAACTTAAAATGTGATGTCAATGCCTTGCTTACAGTCCTTCAATGGTTCCCGGTAGCTAGTAGGATAAAATTAAAATTCCTAAACTTACAAGTTTGTGTTGTTTTTTTCCCCTAATATGGCTCCTGCCTACCATTTAGACTCATTTCTTGCCTTTCCTCCAATACATCCTTCAGTCTTGTCATACACAACAAAACCATAGCATCTTATATTGCTATGCAATCCCATTCCATTCTTTAATAAAATATGCAAGGCTTTCAAGGCTCTCTTTGACATGATTCCTTGCTATCTCTGATCTCATCTCTTACTTCTGTCCTCTTGTTTACTCTGCTCCAGCCACACTGGCCTTACTCTTTTTGTACATGCCAAATCTCTGCTTGTTATTCTGTCTTTATTTCTTTCAGGTTTCTGCTCAAAAGACCTTACCTCAGAGACAGCTTGCCTGACTCTCTTATCTAAAATAGCACCACCCTACCACTTTTTTGTCACCTTACCCTGCTTCACTTTTTCTTGTTAGTACTCATCACCTGACATCCTACATATTTCATTATTTACCATCTCCCCCATACCATAATGTCAGTTCCATGATAGCAGGACTTTGGTCAAATTCTTTGTTCCTTATCCCCATTGCTAGAACTGTATCTGGCATATAGTAGGCATTTAATACATATTGGCTAAATAAATGAGTGAATGAAACTGCCACCTCCAGGCTTTCTCTGATTATCCAATATGTTTCTGCTATACATGCTTTGTGCTCTTCACACTGCCTTGTATGAAATTCTACTGTAGCACTTAGTATATTGCACTACAATCTTTAAGTCACTTGTGTGTCTACCCTGCTATAGTACAAGCTCTCTAAGGACATGGAACAAATCTCATTTTATTTTGTAATTTCAGAACCTGCACAGTGCTTGGTACTGCATATAACAGGTACATAAAAAATACCTTTTTAAAAGATTAATGGGACCCTGCTCATGGGCAAATGACTTAAGAAATGTGGATTTAATAATGAGTTATTTTCTGATCAGGCATAGAATATTAAATTTATTTACCAGTGTTTGTGTAGGAAATGTGATCATAATCCCTCTCTTGCACGTTGTTCCACTGATTCCAGAGAATAAACCATCATGCTCTCCATTTCTGACAATTTAGATCATTTTTCATATACCTGCTGCATGGTCACACACAGAAATTTGGCTCCAAAATTTGCATGTGGAATAAAACAAAATGTATACACCAGGGTTCTTAATTTACTCTATGGATATAGTTGGCTATACACTGATTAAAGAAAATCCAGGTTAGGAACTCTATATTTTCTATAATTACAATTCTCCAAAGTATAAAGCTGACTTTATCTTTTTAGATAAATATTGAAGGAGTTGAAAAAAGTCAGTGCAGCAAAGTTTAGAAGACTTAGAAATACTCTCTGACACTATAAAATCTTGTAAGTGACTAAATTAGATAATCCAAAATGCCAATTTAATATTTTTAAATGGGGAATATAGCTCAAATGGACCAAATGCATTGACCTGATCAGTTCATTATCTACCTGTGTGTGGTAGACATATTCTTCATCTTAATTCATATTCTCATGGGTGTGAACCCATTGTGAATAGAACCTCTTGAAGATGCCATTTTTAGTTAAGGTTTGGCTGAACACCATGTTACTGCAGACCCTTATAAGGAGAAGATACAGGAAGCTAGAAGTTGGAGAAAGCCACTGGAAGGAGCCAGAAGTTAGAGAAAATTGGGAAGAGAAGAGAGAGGACATCACTATGTGACAGGAGGCAGAGAAACAAGCCAAGGAACTCCAAGGATCACCAGCTCGAAAGCCAGCCATGCCTATATCTTGATTTTGGACTTCTAGTCTCAAAACTGTGAGCCAATAAATCCCCATTATTTAAGTCAAATCACTGTGGCATTTGTCACAGCGGCCTGGCAAACTAAGACATTGTGGTAAAAAAAACTTAACAGAAAAGCATTTATTAGAAGGCTGCTTTGTAAGCAAGAGGCATCAGAACAAGCAAACCTAGCTAAATAATTAAAATGTTTAAAATTTTAATAAGCCACTCATTCTCATCTCTGAAATATGAACATAACTCTCAATGATTGGTTTCCATTATTTGTTCAACACCTCTATTGATCTAAAGATGCTGAGCGTATCTTTGATCTACGCACAGCAATGGGAATACCATGGAAAACAAGATAGAAACAATTGGTGCTCTGTTGGAGTTCAAGTTTAAGGGGAATGCAGACAATTAAAAGGCAATTAATTATATAAAGACATATCACAAACTGAAAGTTTTTCAAACTATAGCTCAATAATATGATATATACTTGAAAAGAGGTCAGAGCTTGGACATACCAAGTATTTGTCTATCCTCAGGATTACTGAGGGTGTAGGAAGCACAGAAAGCACATTCAAAGGAGCTTGTACATGACCTTCTGAAACACCTGGCAGGTGCAACGTAATAGGCCTTCATTAACACAGCTAACAAAACGTTCATCATCATAACCCATTTTCACTAGACTTCAATCTATCAGGATAAACAATGATTACAAATGGGAAACTATTATTTATAAAAATGGGTTTTGAGGTTTATAAGAAAATCACTGAAGTCCTTTTCTGTGTGAAAAAAACTATTTTTAAAGGAGACAGAATTTCATCATAACATTGTCCTTGGGATTCAAAATACCTTATAAAAGGAAAGCCCTTATGAAAAAATATTTTTCTTTCTCAATCAGTAACTAAACATGAATCTATAATGAAATCTCTTTGTAAAGAGACCTAGATAGACATTTCTTATATAATTTCCATCTATAGTAAAATTCCTATGTATAGTTTAAATTAAAAATACTCTTGGATTTTTAAATTGAAAAAATAAGATTAGTAAATCTAGGCTTAATACATTTATATGTTAAATACATTAGGTTCAGAGCAGTGCAAGTTTAGAACTAATTTAAATATATAATAATTTGCTTCTACTGAAGAAAGTTTGTATAGTTTTTAAACTGAAAACTTAATACTACTATTAACATCATAATAACATATCTAGCCCTGACAATATGTTTAATTATTTTTTATGGCAACACTGAAAAATATTATTTCTGATTTAGCATTAACAGCCAGAAAATGTACTAGTGAACAATTATATATAATAGATATCTTGAAAAATTCAATGTTTGCAATAAATTATTCATTTTTACTGTTCTACCCCAATACATAGAACAAAATTAGTTGTTCTTTTCTCTGAGCTTTCACAGACTTTTGTTCTTACTACTTACATGGTTAAGTTTCATTTTATAGTATATTACAGGAATTTGTATATTTCTCTCTCTCACCATTCTCCTCTCTTCTTTGAGCTCCTGGAGGGCAAGAACAGCATGTAGTTCAGAGTCAAGTACAATATATGCCATAAAAAGTGCTTTAAAATATTTGTTTAATTGAATTTCCCAGTTACACTTAAAATTTTTATTTCATTCACTACAATAGCCTTTCTAAATATTAATTCACAAACTTTAATATTTTAACATTCAAAAATTCTCATATAAATACCTTCAAAATTCTAGGATGGTAGTAGATTGCTCTTTAACATCATCTTCCGCAAGAACTCAAAAAGTTAATGGCTCAGTTGTTAATCTATTCTAAGACATGATTTCTCCCCCCACCCACAACCAGTTATTTGTTGAAAAGGCAACAAAAGATTAGTGTTCTCAAAGCTAAGTTAAAAATTCCTAAATGCATATAAGACTAAGAACTGCAAATCTTCTATATTGTGATTTTAAGTTACCATTACAATAGAATGCTTCACATTTTTTAATTATATAAATATTAAAATAATGTCTGTTGGTGTTTAGAAATTCAGTGCTATCTGGTTCCCATTCTTTTTGTGTCCTCTCTGGAAGACTTTAGGATTGTCTCTCCATTTCTGATGTTCTAAACTTTCATGACAGAATGTTATCTTAGTTTACTAGGGCTGCCATAAAAAAGTACCACAACCTTGAGGATTTAAAACAACAGAAATGCGGGAAGCGGATGTCACTCAAGCAATTGAGCTCCTGCCTACCACATGGGAGGTTCCTGGTTCAGTTCCCAAAATAAAATAAAATAAAATAAAATAAAAAGAAGGCAGTGAGCTGGCATGAAGGGCAGGTGCAGCAAGCTGATACAAGAGACACAAGAAGAAAAACATAATGAGAGATACAGCAAAGCAGGGAGCGGAGGTTCCCAGTACTTCCTAAAAGAAGACGAGCAAGACAGCGAGCTGACACAACATGATGATGAAACAAGAGGCACAAGAAGGAAAACATAATGAGAGACCTAACAAAGCAGCAAATGGAGGTGGCTCAAGCAATTAGGTGACTCCCTTCTACATCGGAGGTCCCAATTTAGGTTCCTGGTGCCTCCTAAAAGAAACAAGACAAACAGACACAGCAAGTGCGAACAATGAGGGGGTGGGGAGAAATAAATAAAATCTTAAAAAAATAAAAAAACAATAGAAATTTATTGTCACACGTTTCTGGGGGCTAGCAGTCTGAAATCAAGGTGTCATAACTCAGTTTCTGCCTCCATCATCATGTAGCTGTCTTCTTTCTCCTTCTAATAAAGACGTCATATTGGATTAAGGACCCACCCTACTCCAGGTGACCTCATTTTAATTTGTCTAATTCCATCTGTAATGACTATTTCCAAATAAGGTTACATTCTGAGGTACTGGGGATTAGGACTTCAACATATCTTCTTGGGGACACTATTCAAGCCATAATTAGGCTTTTTACATTTATTGTGCTATGTATTTTTTTTTTTTTTAAAGATTTATTTATTTATTTATTTATTTATCCCCCCCCTTGCTGCTTGTGCTTCCTGTGTCCATTCCGTGTCTGCTTATCTTCCCCTTGTTGTGAGGTCCCGCTGCATCAGCCCCTTGCGGGCCGGCCTGCTCTCACAAGGAGGCCCCGGGAAGCGAACCCGGGGCCTCACACATGGTAAACGGGGGCTCTATCGGTTGAAACACACCCGCTTCCTATTGTGAGGTCCTGCTGCATCAGCCCACTAGGCTGCGCGGGCCGGCCTGCCCTCACAAGGAGGCCCCGGGAAGTGAACCCGGGGCCTCCCATATGGTAAACGGGGGCTCTATCGACTGAGCCACTCCCGCTTCCCTGTGCTATGTATTGGTAGGCCCTTTAGTCTGGGAAGTGGTGGTCTTTGGTTCTGGGAATATTCTTGTTCTCTGTTTTCTTGCTTTTGAAGGAATTTTTGTTAGCCACATACTAGGCCCCCTAATTCTTTTTCTTTTTCTTTTTCTTTTTTTAAGATTTATTTTATTTATCTTCCCCACCACCTCATTGTTTGCACTTGCTGTGTCTGTTCATCTTCCTTGTTTCTTTGGGAGGCACCAGGAACTGAACCAGGGACCTCTGATGTGGGAGGGAGCCACCTAATCACTTAAGCCACCTCCGTTCCCTGCTTTGTTGTGTTTCTCATTGTGTTTTTCCACATGTCTCTTGTTGCATCAGCTTGCTGCGCCTGCCCATTGTGCCAGCTCACTGTCTTCTTTAGGAGGCACCAGGAACCGAACCATGGACCTTCCATGTGGTAGGCAGGAGCCCAATTGCTTGAGCCACATCCTCTTCTCCCCCTAATTTCTTATCTTTTTTTTTTTTTTAACTATTACTTTATCTTTTGGTTCTACTTACTGAGAGATTTAGTCTTTAGATACATTCCATCATATAAACAATATCACATATTAGGTATTTACTATTATTTGTGTTTATATTCTAACTATTCCATTGAACTTTTAATTTTAGCTATTATATCTTTTGTTTTCATTTTTTTTTCTTGCTCTCTGAATGTTCCCCTTTGCCATAAACTAGTTTCAAGGATGCAACATCTCTTATCTCTGATGATATTTTTAAGCTTTCTTTTTCTTCTGCATTGTTTCCATTTCCTCCAAGTCTTTTTCAATTGGCTTGTTTCTGTCTTACATGCGGAGGTTTTCCTTAAAGAATAAAATGTTTAATAAGATGGATGGAAGCTCTGGAACCATACTGCAGGGTGATCAGATGGGGATCTGGTGGTTTCACTGAAGTCTTCCTGTTAGGATATGGATCTTTTAACTTGAGCAGTTTCCCCAGAAAGGAAACCTTTAGTCAGTGATTCTCAAAGTGTAGTCCACAGACCCCATGCAATTGTATGTGATGAAATGGGAAATACACAAAAAGCACTTCTGGTGCACATTGAAATACTATGGATTTTTCATGAATAAACATTTGTGCAATAGGCTTGTTAGCTGAATTAGGCTCCCCCTTCTTTAAAATCATGAAACATGATTTTTACTTGAATGACTGCCAAATTATGATTATTCAGATGTTGCTATTTTCAGACATTCTACCCCAAATAAAAAGTGAGCCCGACACTTTTGGAAAACATATCCATGAGTTTGACAGCTTTGCTAAACTTAAAGACTTCTTATAAGATTGGTGGTGCTATAAATGAATGTCAAAATTTAGAAGATCTGTATAACTCAGTGAACCAATATTTTCTAAAATGACCAATGTATGATGTTACAAAATTATGCATGAGTAAAAACATACATTCAAAGTGCAGCATTGGGGAAGCGGCTGTGGCTCAATTGGTTGGGCTCCCATTTACCATATGGGAGGCCCCCGGGTTCGATTCAACGGGCCTCCTGGTGAAGGCAAGCCAGCCTGCGCAGCGCGGTGAGCTGACACAGCAAGATGATGCAACAAAGGGAGACAAGCAGACACAGAAAAATGCACAGCAATTTTTGGACACAAACAGCAAAGGGGGGATAAATAAATAAATAAAAATAAATCTTAGAAAAAAAAAATATATAAAACAACAACAAAAAAGTGCAGCATTAAAAAAAATGATGGCTTTTAATGTAACCAAGTATAAAAAGTCCATTAATAGGATTGCAGATTCTACATTGCAACTAACCTTTAAGAAACTGCCATTTGTTTAGTTTCAGTGTAGTATCAAAGAAGAATATCTACACTTATCTGCAGAGGCTATTAACATATCCACCCTTTTCGAATTACATACCTGTGTGTGGCAGGATTGTCTTCCTATACTTTGTTTTTATTTATTTATTTATTTATTTATTTATTTATTTATTTTAAATTTTTACTGGGAGGTCCCAGGGATCAAACCCAGTCCCTCCATATGGGAGACGGATGCCCAACCATTTGAGTCACATCTGTCCCCATTTTTTTTTTCTTTTTTTAAATTAAAAAAATTTTTTTTTAAACTTTTCTTCCTATACTTTAGTCAAAACAATATCACAGTAGGGTAGTGGATGTAGCTCAAGTGGTTGAGTGCCTGTTTCCTATGTACGAGGTCCTGGGTTCAATCTCTGGTACCTCCTAAGAAAACAACAAATAAAAACATTACAATAGACTGAATGCAGAAGCAGCTATGAGGATTCAGCTGTTTTCTATTAAGCCAGGGATTTATGAAAATGTAAAACAACACTGTCTTCTCACAAAATATTTTGTTTTGGGAACTATAGCTATTTTTCATAAAATATATTACTGATGTTAATATGCAATGGGTTTTTAATTGTTATTAAATGAATAAGAATTTTTAAATTCCTCTTAATTTCTAATGTAAATATTTAAAATAAAATCTCTTCAGAGTTCTCACTAATTAAGAGTATAAAGGGGTTCTGAGACTGAAAAGTTTGAGAAAGGCTGCTCTAGCTCCCCTCATAAGGGGGGATAAGCCTGGCTGCTTGTGTTCCCTGAACTCAACAGGTGAAGAGGACAGGAAGTTTCATTGTTTTATGCAAAATTTCAATCAATCCCCATTTTTAGTAATGACAGCACCTCCACCCTCAGCTGTGTTTTGTGTTCCTCAATTTAGAGCTTCTTTGGCTCAACATTTAGAGAGTAAATTTTCTTTTTTCTGCTTGGAGGGGCATCTGCCTGGCCATGTGGCCTTGGGGAGGAGATATATGGGTCTAACTGTTCACCCCACAGCTCTGCTTTAAGAGGTACTGGCGCCTCTCATTCCAGAGCCTTCAAGGCACGAAGCCTTCAAGGCATGAATTTGCTTTGCCTCATATAAACTTTCTCCCCTTACCGGCACTGAGGTTTCAGCTTTCTCTGTTCTTTAAGTCAGTTCCACCCAAATGGATGCGTTTAAGCTGACTTAAAATAGGGGTGGATATAAAATAAAAACTAACCAATTAAAACACAAACACTAATGAATCAAAATTGATGTACAATTTTTAAAAACAATGCATGACTATATACAAGTTACACTATATCATTTTCAAATGAAAAAATTTACAACACCAAATTCTCTTCTAGGTATTATAAAACATAAGTGAAAACAAAATTGATTTGAGAGTTAAGAATGAAGGTTCAAGAAAATGAAATCTTCCAAGATAGAAAGTAATTTAAGAAGAGATTTAATACTTTATTCATAGTTCACACTCCCTTTACTTCTGAAAAATAATGAGGTGGTTTATAATAAAAGCAGAAACTCTTGGAAAAAAAAAAAAAAAGTAGAAACTATTTGCACATGGTGAGTAAGCAGTAGGGTGTTCAGACTTACTCTCATTGCCAAACCAGGGCTAAATTTCTTGCTATGTTATCTTTCCTAAATGTTGCTTCTTGGCTGTCAGTAGCCAAAATGTTTTATTTTCCTATTCCTTTTAGCTTCAGCTTCTTTGTGGTTATAGGCTCTACCTTTGAAGTCAGACTGCCTGGGTTTGAATCTCTGCTCCACCTGTATGAGCTCTGTGGCTATAGGCAAGTGACTTAACCTCTATGTCACTATTTCTCCAGCTATAAAATGGAAAAGAGAATAAAACATCTTTCATATACTGTTGTAAGAATTGAGTAAATCAATGCGAATATTCTCGCTGTCCTGATTTTGTGATAATCAGGGTAGGCTAAATATTCACTATATTAGAAACCATGCATGTATCCCCAGACCTAGTTTTTCCTCCCTAGGTGTGGTTTTTAGAATGCTGGTGATAAACGAAGCCTGATTTATTATACGACCATCCTGTAAGGGAAAAGACTGTAACTTTGGGTATCTTTGGTCCACCTTAAGAGATATAGCAGAGGGATGGATGTGGCTGGGGTGGTTGGGCGTCCATCTCCCATATGGAGGGACCTGGGTTCGACCCCCAGGACCTCCTGGTAAAAAGGAAAAAAAGAAAAATATAGAAGGCAGGTGGACCACGAGATCCTGTCCACAGGTGCACCGCCAGGCTTCGCAAGCCACGCAGTAAGATGATGATGTAACAGGAGAGTGACACAAGGAAGAACCAAGACGAGATGCACGGAAAAACCAGGAACTAAGGTGTCGCAGGAGGTAATAGGACGCCTCTCTCCCACATCAGAGGTTCCAAGGATTGAATCCCAGTGAAGACAGGAGGAGAAGAAGTATGAGAA
>JAQZBX010095654.1:0-11901 GCA_029593785.1 Cabassous unicinctus
CCCCCCCCCCCCATGGCTCCCTTGTCTGTTTGCTTGTTGGTTTTTTTTGCTCATTGTGCTTGTCTGTTCATTGTCTTTGCTCATTGTCTGCTTGTTTTTTCTTTAGGAGGTACTGGGAACCTCCCATGTGGCAGGTGGGTGCTCAACTGCTTGAGCCACATCCACTTCCCCATACCATGCATCTTTTAAGGAAATGGATGGAATTTAAAAATTAGTTATGTGTTCATGATTGAATATTACTTATTGCTTGAGGGAAAAAGGGCTCAACATCTAGTCTATTCTTATGTTTTGTTTTTATAGACATAAATGCTGGAAAAAATGTGTTCACATAAACAGGTAGATGCTAATGCAAGTTTTGACATGCAGTGCTACTCAATTCTTTGAACTCTTTCGGAGTTATTCAATAAAAATCACAGTGACCTATAATCAAAATTATTTTTAGTGTTCTATTGTTTGACCACTCAATTAAATTCTCTCTCACTTTTGCTGACAAAAAAGAACTGGCATCCACATGATTTGCTAAGAAATTTGTTAACCAGGTATGAGGGTTATTCATTTCCTCATTATCTGGGAAAAACACTAGGAAGACATTATGAGAAGCCTTTTTATTAAATGACTATTAATTATACCAGTTACTCTTTCATTTAGAGGCGTGTTGTTTATGGAGCTAAAATTAGCCCAAGCCTATTAAAACATTCTGTAAAACTGGAGATTGTTCATTTTAGGATTCTCCTCTTGGTTATGAAAAAACTCTACTTATATGCTAAAGCTCAAAAAATTTTAGGTCCTCTCAAAGGACCTTAAAACGGTGAAACAAGTGGACTATAGATAGGTTAATAGTTTTATTTTGTGGTTGAAAAGATTAAATTTATAGATATTCATTTGACATAGAATTGTTTATCCTACTCTGTGAGGAGGGCATAATCATACATAAGTGAAGCTGGCTGTACATCCTAGGGAATTACTGTCCTATACCTGTACATAAACAGAAATTCTACTTTTAATAATGCAGTTGAATCTACTTTGTGAAAATTTACAGAATAAAAGAGAGCTATTGAGAGTGAGAGAAAGAGGGAGATTACTGTGGGTCACTTAAATATTCAAGTTTACAAAGAGATTATTAATGATTGTTGATGTTAACAAGGCTGCCTGGGAATGGAACCCCCTGGGATCATGCAATGTAGTGGCACTAGATGTTAAGGGCTTTATTTTTAGTAGAATCCACTACATTTTCTTGTTGGGATAGTTTAAAACATTTAAAAGAATGGTAGGAATAAATAAACTAGCAGAGAAGTGTTTGATGCTGACAGCAAGTAGATGTTCACTTAAGGAAAAAATGAATGTGGATTTACAGAATCCAGTAACCTTTTGGTAAAAGTTAGTGGAAACGTTTTCCTACCAGGCTGAATAAAACAATAAAACATTAACTTAACACTGATTCATGTTCCTTTTACTCTAAGCTGTGTTGTTGCTCTTTCAGAAGTCAACACGAGACTTTTCACCTTTTCCTCCTAGAAATTCAACAAATTATGCAACTGAGGTGCAATTGTAGATACAGATAAAGGAAATTACTCATCTCATGCTTTCTCACTACTATAAATAATGACAATTCGGAGAGGCTAGCTTTGCAGATTGGTGTTTCCCAGCATGCTTTTTACAATCTGGAATATATGAATTCCAAGATAGAGAAGTCCTCTAATGGCCTTGCCAAGGAAGAAATAAGGTACCTTAACACTTTTTACAAGTCATTAAACAAAAATTGTCAACACTCCTACTGTCCCACTCAACAATGTGTCCAAATTCAAAACATACAAATATAGACCAAATACTCCATTTATAAAACTATACCTCACCTTTAATGGAAACCTGCTATAAAGATATAAATCCCTATCACATTATGTTTATGGTGACTTAATTAAAGACAGCTTCTCTGATCTTAATACTTTGAAATATTCCATAGTTTAGTACACTTCACACCATAATACAACAAACCACAGTAAGATTTAAGAAGCATGAGAGGTATGCATTTTTAAAGTGGAAGAGGGATAGTTGTAAAATGTGAGGTGAAAACAGAGAACAAGTCAGGGGGCATTTTTAGGTGGATCAGTTTAGAAAAAACTATGAAAGGTAGTTGAGGATCCTTGTCAATATTCCCTTGGAAAGTCTTTGTGTTCTCCTGAGGTTTCACATAAAGCAATTTAAGAACTGCTGGCTTGGCCCAAATGTGATTCCATGTCACTCAAATAAAATTGGGATTCTGTAAACAAGGACAAAACCATAGTGTCTGCAGTAGGTAGGCTCTGAGAGTGAGGGAGAAAGGGAGCCAGAGAAATAGTAGTTGCAGAGATTAGGAACTCAAGCTTTCTAGAGAACAAAAGTAAGTTTCCTGGGCCATGGAGACCACTGAAATCTGTAACTGAGATTTTATTGCTATATCAATCTGGCCTGGCTTTGTGATTTTTACGGCAACAGTCAGTTGCTTAGTCACTGACATAAGGGAGGTGGATCGTGGGGTTTATTCAGGCCTGGGATCCGGTAGTCAAATGCTGTAAGAGAGAAAAGGACAAAGAAGCCCAGCATATTTGCAATAGGGTGATTGTATTGATGGGCCCAGGAATCCAAGCTGCTAGCGGGGAAGGGAAGGCAGGAGGACATGCTAAAAAGAGAGGAGATGGGAAGATCCATGAGGCCAGGAAGGAAAGCTCGAAGGAGGAGTTATGGATAAAGGACAGGATGCTGAATTTTGTGGTTTGCAAGGTGATGAATTTCTAGGGGTGACAAGGACCAAGATATGACCATGGATGCGGATGGTTCTAGAGGACTTGAGGAGATAATCACAAATGAGGAAGTTAGGAAACTGAGCTGCAAGGGTATTGGGTGGGTCATCTTCATAATGACATCTTCTAGGGTAACGGCAGGAGTCTGGTGGACAAGAGGCTATGAACCAGGACCTTTAGGCAGTGTGAGCAGATTGTTACTTCAAGCTGGGTGGCAGTAGTATAGCCATATCATGGGATCAAAGAGGAAAAGTGATTTTATAAAAGGGTAAGATGAAGAGGAAGGGTTTGGAAGTTGCTCTGGAGAGCAAGTTAAAGAATGCCTTCAACTCCCAAACCTGAGGTATGTGGTGCTTATCAGATGTGATGATCTCTTTGTGCAAAAGCAGAACCCACTTCCCTTTCTACAGATGCAGTACACTGTGACTGTAGTTCTCATGGGTGAATGGGGTAGGGGGTGACCCTGAGATTTTGCATATACAATACTGAAAAATAAAATAAAAATGGAAAACATATTCTGACATTCATATTTTCCAAGTGTATGGAAATATATGGAAATGTATGGATGCTTGTTTTAACAGAGACAACATGAAGAATTTCCCTACATTTTTCAGTTTCCAACCACCTCTTTGGTACCCTTTTTTCCCTAGATTTAGTTAAGACTTAGACCTTCTGACTCTATGGAGAAATGTTGAAATGCAAAATTTTTTTCATCAAATCCTATCAAGAGAATAATTTTGGATTAGTAGCCTGTACCATCATTTATTTTCCTACTTCTACTTATATTTAATTAAATCTTGGTGAGTACCAGAAACTATGCTAGGCATGGGTCTGACAGTTAAGAAGACATAGTCCTTCCCCTTAAGGAGCTTAATCTAATAGGGCAGATAATGTAGATTGCATCAAATGCTTCATTCATTCATTTATCCATCCATCCATCCATCCACCCATACATTTCTCAGCAAACATTTATTAAGTGCTTGATTTGGGAATAGCATTGCCTTAGCAACTTTGACTACTGTGCACATTTAGAGATCCATAAAATGTAATTGTGCTCCTTATCCAATGTCAAGTATCAGTAAAATGTGCTTTTTATGTTAAGAACTTCCAGAAATTATCATCAATGATCAGACCCACAATTACATTTTATGGATTATTATTCTAGCAATGGAAGAACTTTTTTTTTTTTTTAAGATTTATTTCATTTGTTTATTTCTTCCCCCCTTCCACTTGTTGTTTGAGCTCACTGTCTGCTCTCTGTGTCTGTTGTGTGCTCTCTGTCTCTGCTCTTCTTTTTAGGAGGTACCAGGAACTGAACCCCAGACCTCCCATGTGGGAGGGAGGCACCCAATCACTTGAGACACCTCCACTCCCTGCTTGTTGTGTCTCTTATTGTCTTTTTTTTTTTTTTTTTAGATTTATTTATTTATTTATTTATCCCCCCTTGCTGCCTGTGTTCGCTGTGGCCATTTGCTGTGTGTTTTTTCCGTGTCTGCTTATCTCCCCCTTGCTGCGAGGTCTTGCCGCATCAGCCCACCGCGCCGCGCGGGCCAGCCTGCCCTCACAAGGAGGCCCTGGAAAGCGAACCCAGGGCCTCCCATATGGTAAACGGGAGCTCTATCGATTGAGCCACACCCACTTCCCTCTTATTGTCTTTCCTCATTGTGTCTCCTCATTGCATCATCTCATTGTGTCATTCTGTTGTACCAGCACACTGTTTTGCTCATCTTCTTTAGGAGGCACTGGGAACCAAACCCGGAACTTCCCATGTAGTAGGCAGGTGTCCAACTGCTTGAGCCACATCCACTTCCCAACATGAAGATTTCTAAAAGCTGTCTAAGTGATTATTTATTTATTATTTATTTATTTATTTATTTATTTATTTATTTATTTTAAAGAAACTTTAGATTACATAAATATTACACAAAAAATATAGGGGATTCCCATATGTCCCACTTCCTCCCCCCACACACTTTCACACATTAACAATATCCCTCATTAGTGTGCTACATTTGTTACAATTGATGAACATGAATTGGAGCATTGCCACTAAGTGTGGATTATAGTTTACATTATAGTTAAAACTCTCTCCTGCTCAATTTTGTAAGTTTTGACAAGATATATAATGGCCTGTATCTGTCATTGCAACATCATTCAGGACAATTCAAATGTCCCAAAATGCCCCCATATTATACCTATTTATCCCTCTCCCTCCCCTCAGACCCTCCAGTAGCCACTGCCTCCATATCAATGATAAAAGTTCTTCCATTACTAGAATAACAATAAGTCTATAGCAGAATAACAATAAGTCTACTCTGTTCATCGTTCATTCCCCAGTCCTGAGGATTCTAGGATGGTGATGACTCCACCTCTAATTGAGAGGGGGCTTAGATCCCATGGGGCAGATGGATGGGACTATCTTGCTTGCAGTTGTAGACTCTTTCTGCTCCTTGGGATGTTCGTTGTCCATCATCATCTCCTTGTTAGTTGCCCTGGGTGAGTCCAATGAACTGAACAGTAGGTATTGCAACTCTGTTGAGATTTAGGGCCCAACTGGCACATGGAAAGCCCAAAGATTTAAGTCTCTTGGACATAAACCTATCAACTTTAGGACTAACTATAGGTTCAAATAGAAGGGGCAAAAGAGCCATGTGTAGGGAAACCACAAATGAGTCCAATTCTGTCACACTGGGGAATGTAAATTCCAAAGTAGGGCCCATTGGCAGGGTGCCAAGCTCCTGAGCTGTCAGCCCTACCTATAGTGTCTGGATGTCTCCAGAGCCTTCAGGAGCCCTGCTATTTGAGGCAATATTTACTGTGGCAGTCAATGAGATCCTGCTGAGAAGTGCATAAGTGTAACCTCAAATGACCTCCCGACTCACTTTGAAGTCTCTTAGCCATATAAACTCATTTGTATTTACCATTTCCCCCTTTTGGTCAAGGTCTTTTTCCAACTGCATTGCTGTTGGTGCTTGGTAGTAATCCCTCGGTGCCAAGGAAGCTCATCCCTGGGAGTCATGTCTCATGCTGGGGAGATGATAATGTATTTATATGCTGAGTTTAGCTTAGAGAGAGGCCAAATTTGAGCAACATGGAATCTCTAAGGAGGTAATTCTTAGGCAACCTGTAATACTAAGCTAAGTTTCAATTTCAAAAGAAAAGGTTCATAAGTACAGTCATCAATATAACAGGCCTGTCAATGGTCCATCCTCCTTCACTAGTCACTGTCCCTATACTTGGGGGATTTTTGCTGTCCTATAAGAGAATGTAGCAGAGCTCCCCAGGATGGGAATTCAATATTGTTTTGGTTATTGTGTGGATCTCCACCCACCATGAAAATGTCCCATGAACACTTGAATTCATTCATATACTTTATAGGTATGCCCCAGGTGAACCTCCTCCCATGCATCCCGGATCACTGACACCCTACACCAATGATTCTCCCCTGCCACAGTTGTAACCCTTCGGTGATCCAAAACTTTTTAAAAAATGAAGCCAACAAAATAACCAAATAAAATTAATAAGAAAATGAAATAATAATGATAGTTTTAAAATAACAAATAAAATACAAAAAATTTTAAAAATTTCAAATAGTAAAAATAATTAAAAAATAAAATTAAAAAATTTTGACATTATGTCTTTCATCACTGTAAGATCTGTTGTCTTGTATGTACAATGATTTTCTTCCATTTATTCCCCCAGTGTCTTATTTTTGCCTTTTTATCTTCAAAGAAGCTTTAGGTTACAGAAAAGTCATGTACATAATATAGGAATTCCCATATACCCAACATCCTCCCCCTTTCCCCCTCTTCCCGATTAATAACATTTTATGTGTGGATGGTACATTTGTTACAAATGATGTACAAATACTGAAGCATTGCTACTAACCATGGTCAATGGTTTACATTATGGTTTACATTTTGGAACACACACTTTTATAAATTTTGATGAAATTTAACATGGCCTGTATCCATCATTGCAAGATCATGTAGAACAATTCCATTGCCCCAAAAATGCCCCATGTTCCATCTATTCTATTCGTCCCTCCTCCTCCCCTTGGGACCTTTGGCAACCACCAATCTTTACTCCTTGAAGAACAAGATTCATAGTACCTTGCAACAACATTAAGGGCTTGACATTCTGGCCTGTCCTCCCCTATTAGATGCTGCCTATGCTCTCTAGAGACTCACACCCCTCTATTTGAGAACATAGCAGGATTCCCCAGGATGGGAGTCCAACACCTTCCCATTCATTGTGTGGTTCTCCACTCACTGATACAACGCACTATGACAGGATGAACACTCACACACTCCTAGAAGCCTGCCTCAAGTGTGCCCTGACTCACATGTCCCCACATCCAACACCTTAAACCAGTAACCCTCCCCTGCTATATTTGCCAAAAGAATATTCCCAATGTTGTAGTTTCAACCACATACCCGCAAATCCCAAGAGTTCATCTGCTCCCTCCCCTGACCCTCTCCTCAGTTCCATGGATAGTGCAACCCACCCCCGCACCCTATGCCCCTCACAGACCAGCACCTCCTGACCCAATAGCATCACTGCACAGCTATAGTTGAGATCCCCTTCCCTAGAGCTTGTGTTCCAACTTGAAATCTCCCATCTCTTGTGTGAAGCAGATGATTCCTATACACACACACATACATACACACACTCCAGCCACCTGCTGTCTTTGAAACTTCCCTGAGAAGCCACAAAGTTCATGTTTGGTCAGCAGAGAGGCGATATGCAAGGCTACGCTTTTCTATCTCATTGTAGAGCACCTAGGAGCAGAGCTCAATGCATTTTCATTCTTAAGCATTTATCTTAGGCTACAATTATTAGAGTGCCATGTGCAAAGGCAAAACCAGCAGCTGCTCTTGGGAGTGTGAAAAGCCTGCAGAATCTCTTCACAGGCTATGGTGAAGAGCAGGGCACATGGACTGTGAGGCCCAGATGAGTGGCAGGAGTTGGAGAAAGGAGGTGTATGTTTACTCAAGCCAAGAATGGGAGCTAGCTTGCTTTGCTCAGTTAGTCACAGTTCTTTCTGTGGTTTACAATGGGAAGTTGCTGATTCTCACTGGGGTTGTCAATTGCTAATGTGAAGAGCTCTGACAATTGTATATGTAGAACTCCCTTGAGAGACTTGTAAGAATGAAGATTACTGAGGCTCATCCCCTGCCTTCCCATTTTGATTCATTAGCTCTAAGACAGGGTCAAGGAATCTGCATTATAACAAGTGTCATAGGTGATTTTCATACAGATGGTCCAGGGTCCACTGATATTGGAGGAACCTAAGAAAATCAATTAACAAAGTGGAATATGAAGTTGCTTCTAAGGACATACAATCCAGTTGATGTAAGGGGGATGCCTGCGTATGGATGTATGAAATGAAAACCTTATAACATGAGTTAGAATATGATGATGGCCATAACAGAGATGCAAACCAAGCACTGTGGGAAGTCAAATGAGGATGATGTCACATTTGGCTGAAAGGATCAGCAAAGACTTTATAATGGAGATAGCATTGAATTGGGCTTTGAAGTACTGATCGTTCTATAGGTGGTAGTGGGGTAGAGCAGAGAAGAAGAATATTATTGTACCAGATATGTCAGTCATTTCCTGCCTTACCCACATTCTTCTCTAGGGAAATCTGCCCCACCTACAACCCTAACTGAATAGACAGTAGATCATGTGCTCCCAACCCTTGAACCATGCATGGTCACTTGACTAGGGCTAGCCAACCAAAAGGGATTAAGAAGGAACAGTAAGAGAGATAGGAGGAGATTCAGAGAGTATATGGTCAATAAAGACAATATAAGGGAAGTTTCAGGAGAGCGGGAATTCAGTATCAAATGCTTCAAAGAGCTAAGAGAGAATGCAACTAAGAAGGAATCTTTCATCGTGATGAAAGCATCTTTATCAGTCAAAGTTCTTGGCTACAAACAATCCAAACCAACTTAGCAGAAAAAAGTTATACTGGAAAAATATTGGACAACTAGAGACAAAAATAATGGAGAACCAGGCTGAGAATGATGGTGGGACCCCTGGGAGGTCTTAGAGAAAGACCTCAACCTAGGGTAAGAGGGTTCTTGACATAGTCACAAGACAGAATTCAAGGACTAGTCAGATAATAACAAGAGAATTTAATGCAAAGCAAAAGTACACACTCAAGATGGGAGTATGGGCATGTTCGTATGAGTCACGCCTGCTAGGGCTGGGGTGTTGCTTTATTAAGGCTGGGCTCTCCCCTCCTTCCCCCTCCATGTAAATGAGGACTTGTGCATTCCAACGTCATCATTGATTCTGCCTTATGCAAAAGAGGGATTGAAAACTACAATTTAGTGGGAATGTCCAGGGAGGGGTCAGTGAAGCGTGCAGTGGTTGATGGTTGGACCTTCCATCATTTGGTATCTTCTGGCACTAGGCCTTGGGCGAGTGCTTCCCCACAGCAGTTAGGGACTATCTGATGGTAATTTTCCATTGGAATCCTTCTCTGCTCAGTTGTCTCCCTTTCCTACTTCAAGAACACTGGCAGGAACCAAAGAAACTGGGCATCAGGGAACATGCCAGGATCTTGTCTGGTGAGGATTTTGCCACTAGCCCCACTACTTTGGGGTGCTTGCTGCTGATAGAACTGGACCCTTCAACCTCACCACCACCAATACGAGTAACCTATAACTGATCCTGTGTTCTTGCTTCTTTTTTTCCATAATCTTCATTCCCCCCAAAATCATAGTTTTTGCAATTCTGTCCAATTCTATTGGTCAAACCTATATCATGTAATCAAAATCTTAAAGGGAGAGAGACAGGTCTTACTCTTCAACTTTCATAAAGGGCCAGTGGACACTGCATCTACCAAGCCTAGTGGATAGAGATTCCTTCAAACATGAAGGGGTTCCTGTGCTGGATATCTCCAGAGCCATCATCTCACTTGTGACTTTTGAGACCGTGGTTTCAGAAAGGCTTTAGTGGCAAAAGCCTGGTGAAAGAGTGAATGAATGATAAGAAAGTATAAACTATGGCATCAGCTATTCCCCCAAAATGAATTCTTTAGAGTGGGAAAGGCTGAAACAAACATGAAAAAGATAGAGGTCTCATTTGTCACTGGATTTTCAGCACCTGAGATAATGCTGGCATATAGTAGACACTTGATTTTGAGGCAGGAAGGGAGAAAAAAGGGAAAGGAGCAAAAGGGAGAAGGAGAGAAGGAAGAAGAAAGAGAACAAATATATCCATATTTGTGGATGAAAAGGAAGGGATTGAAAGAATTTATGTCAAATGGTCTTGATCTTGGTACACGAGTGGCAAGTTCCTCAGCTGAGAGTTAAGCACAGAGATGGACTAGGGGTTTGGGATTGCTGTGGGGAGAGCCCTTGGCAGGAATTCCTTGGAGAGTCCACAAGATATGATTACAACATCTGCTAGGGAGAAGAGAAGATCCAGTTGGTGCTGGCATATATTTGTTGGGTTCCCATGAGTTGGATTTGTGAATTTCTTCAGTAGCCACACCCTAACAGTCTCACGGATGATCATGGTCCTAATCAGGGAGATTCTGAAGACCCTCCTCCCTTGATCCAGCTTAGTTTCTATTTATTTATTATTTTCTTCTCCTATTGATCTTCCAATAGGCACCATGGCCTGATTCTCAGCCCAATCCAGCTTAGCCTGAGGAACTAAGTAGAATGCATTCTAATTTGCCAGAGGTTGTATTGCTGCCCTCTTAGTAGTACCAATAGATCTGCCTTGGAGCCATCCACGACTTGGAGCCAGGTCTTGCTTTGGCCTCCTTATAATCTCCAGCTCTCATTTAGTACGTCTGGCAGGGATTACGGGTACACTATTCACTGAGGAAGAATATGCAGCTAAGTGGCTCCGGAAGAGATTACACCTAAGACTGAATTCTGTATAAAATTTTCCGTGCAAAGGGCAGTCATTGGCCTCAGCAGCAACTTTCCAAGTTCTCTCATGCAGTTCAAGACAATCAAACCTAAAAAAGTACACTTTCTTCTTTGACTCATTTTCACCAGAACAATCATAAGGAAGATGTAATTACAGGACAATTAGCAGGGAGAACAAAAAGCTTCACTCCTTTGTTGTTGTGGTAACCTTTTCATATAGCCTTGCATTTGCTAGTAGGCTGACTTCTGATGCCTCTAGAAAGGTTTCTTTAAAATTCTATCAACATACATACCACATAAAATGTCCCATTTTAACTATTTTCAAGTACACCATCCAGTGGTATTAATTATGTTCACAATGTTGAGCTACCATCCCCACAATCTAAAGAATAAGAAATGCCCCAATTTGAGAATCTGTGAGGGCTGTAATAACTTACGTTCTACCAGTCGTGAAATGGAACAAAGAATCATAGAGCAAGTTTAAAAGAATGCTTGAAAAAATATGAAACCACCAAAAGACATGGAAAAGGATATGAGCAAGCAGTGGAAATATAAAAATGGATAGCAAAATTTAATACATTTACCATTTGCTCAGAGGGAATTTCTTAGGAAAGAAATACTTTGGAAACAATTAGTACAAGGATAATTATAATAGAAAAAAATTGTAGCAGCTATACGTCCATCAATAACTGGGTTGGTTGAATAAATATTGGTACAGCAATATAGTATGGAGTCATTAATAAAGATTATGTAATGCCACATTTATTGACACGAAGAGGTGTCCACAATATTATGAAGTAAAAATACCAATTGCAGAATAGTGTGATCCCATTTTGAAAAACTCTGGAAGAGACCCGTCACACTCACTGTCTTCTTTTTCTAGGACACTGACAGTTTTTACAATAAGCATTCATTGTTTTTATAATCAGCAAACACATTAAAACTACCCCACTCACACTCCCCTCATCCAAAAAGAGGAAGAAACAAAAGCACTTGTGTGAGCAAGTAAGAATTTACATAGAAGGCTATGCTGCTAACGATGACACCCCCACTTTCCCCCTGGTAAATAGAATTCAAGGACAGCATCACTTTGGCAGTGACAAATGGGAGAAGGTTTGATAGAGGCATGATGTTGTAAGAGTTTTGTTGAAGAAATTCCCAGGACTGAGGATTTGAGGAAACTCTAAAAGGCTGTCTCCTTTTATGGTGTAGTACGTGTGTGTGTG
>JAQZBX010095655.1:0-11891 GCA_029593785.1 Cabassous unicinctus
AAAAAAAAAAAAAAAAAAAAGCAGAGGTAGAGAGATTTGTTTAAAAAAAAAAAAATCTAAATAAATTACTTCCCCACTTTTGTTTCCCTGTGGAGCCTTCCCAGAATCCCCCATTCAAAAATAATTGTTTTCTTTTCTGAACCCCCAAAGAACTACTAGTGTTTCCTGCTCATGTGGTGCTTACTTCAGCCAGCCTTGTTCCACAGAGAGTTGTTTACATGTATCTTTGCCCCCAAGTTCCTTGAGGAAAGGAAGATGTCATGTTCATCTTTGTATCCCCCAGGCCTAACCAAATACCTTAGAAAATGCTTGAAGAATGAAAGATTGAACTAATATATCCACACCTCTCACTGGGTTGTTCGTAGCAGATGAGTCTCTAACATATGCAGGACCTGGGGCACAGCCCAGCACCCATTTCTCAATGCTGCTCTGTCATATAGCATAGGGGTATTGTGGCATGCAGTGTAGACAATCCAGTTCACGAGCCCAAGCCCTGATCACACCTCCATAAGCAACTGGCTCTTGCCACCTTTCCCACCTAGTGATGCACGTTCCAGAACTATGGTCCATTCTCAGGAAGACAGACTCCATGTTGAGCAAGCCCTGGAAACAAAGTGGGCATGTGCCTTTGGCTCTGTGGACTTCTTGACCCCATGGAGGAGGATGGATCCCCTTGCCCAGCTCTAGATTAAATAGTAGATATGAGAAGTAGTAAGTCAAGTAAATAAGTGAATAGAGGCAAGATATTTCTAAAACACTCATCGGATTTATGTGCACTGAAAATGATAAAAAGAAACATCAGAAGTAAATTTCAGGGATGCATCAGGAAAGAGTCAATCTATTCATGTCTGTTATTAGTTATTGTCACTCTGATCCTATTTTTTGTTGGACATGTTCTTTACTTGTTTATCCTTGGCAGGACTCGGTTTTACTTAGCTTTTGTGGGTTGAGGGTGGGGTTGAGGATAGAAGGAAAATAATTCTGTTGTTGCTTGTGCTGCCAATAGCCATCCCATCCTCCAAAGTTAAGGATTTCAGCATTTGAAAAGCTATGAATCCTTTTTTTCATGCTCGTTCTCTATATCCAATCCATCACCAAGTCCTATCAATTTTATCTCCTAAGTAGCTCTCAAATTCCTCTTCTCCCTAATTTAACTTCCCTACCTTAATCAAAGCTATCATCATCTTTCTCCTACACTAGCCTCCTAAGTGGTTTTCTCCAGTCCATTTTCTGCACAGCCTTGAAAGTCAACCCTACTAAATGTAAATTGATAATTTTATTACTTTCTCACTTAAAACTCTTCAAAGGCTTCCCGTTTCTTTTAAGATAAATCCTAAAATCCTGAACTGGCTCTTGCCATCTTGATCTTGTCCCACTTTTGCCTTCACTCACAGAGCTCCAGCTGAATTGTTCTGCTTTCATATTCTCAAAAATACCACACTCTACCATCTCAGAGCCTGAAATATGCCCTTCTTCCTGCCCAGAACACTTTCTGTCCCCTCTTATCTTTTTCCTTAAGTCTTAAATGTCACTCAATGAGAGACTCCTCCACTGACTACCACCCCCCCACACTGGATCATGACTCCTATTATATGATCTCAAAGAATCCTTCCCTGCTCCATTACAATGAGCACTACTGAAATTAAATAATTGCCTAACTCATTTGCTTAAGGTTTAAGCTTAAGGTTAAAAGCTTCATAATGTCAAGAATTGTGTCTGTCTCATTCACCACTATATCCTTAATGCCTAGCACAGAGCCCTAAACATAGCGGGCTTTCCCATAATTGAAAGGCCAGGTACTCTACTGGGCACTGGACTATAGGAATGGATTAGGCGGTCTTGAACTTCAAGGAACACACAGTCCAGCAATTTGCCCAGTAAATTCTGCAACCTTCTGTTGGTTTCTCTTTTCCTATTTATTTTAGTTCAACTCACTCCACATACTGCTTTGTCTAGCTTTCAGACAGAAATTGACTTTTTGACAAATACTGAAGAAAAAGAAAAGATTTAAAACCCCTGTCTTTTTTAGTGTCATCTGTTATTAGTTTTCCCTTTCAAACTAATAAATGGACCCTATTTTTCTTCAATCTGTTCTCATGTCTGATATACTTAAAGAATGCCTGTCTGTATGTCTCTTTGTCCTTTGAAAATTACAATGCATTCCTTGCTTTAGATTTTTTTTACTATTGACATAAAAAGCCATTATGATTGCCTTCCTTCTTGATGACTTTTATTTATTGTCTGAAAATTCCTCATTATATTCCATCTTATGTAATGTCTTCTTTTTTGTTAGATATGGATGTGCATTCTTTGTTTTTTCCAATCTGCTCTACACACAAATACAGTATTTTCTCTTTGCATATCATTTCCTTAAGAAATATTTGTTTCCAAATTGTTTCATTTGTTTAATTTTGTTTATGATTATATAAATGGCACACATTTATTGTAAAATAATAGAAAGAAGGAAAGAAAAAGAAACAAAGAAATATAATTTTATTCTGCTGAGAGCTGGTTTACATGAGGGAGAAAGATAAGCAAAGATAGGGAGAGAGGGGGGATGGAGTTAAAAAAAAAAAAAAAAAAGAGGTAAAACAAGTAGGGAACTGAAGAACAAGAGTGAAAATGGAGTCTAAAAACAGTACAGAGACTTCAGGTGAAATTGTCACATTCACCTTGGATTTGAACCTACCATCAACTGACTTACCCAAATTCTCCATTCCCCTGAGGAAACCGATAATAAAGTAAAAGTAACTCAGCATAAACCTATCTCCCTTTGGGTAAATCAGTGATGTCATCTTTATAAAGGAAGTAGTGATAAATGCATACATAATTTTTCTTTTATTATCTTTTAATATATTATTTGACACATACAAAGGATTATCTATATCTACATGTTACTCTTAAAGCAAAATAATGCAATCAGCACCTGCAAATTCACCAGCCAACACCAAAACTAAAACATTTCCAATAATACCCATCAACCTTTGAGCTGTCTCACTATCCTATTCCCCTGATCCTCCTGCCCCACCGAAGGTAACCAGTATCCTAAATTTTATGTGTAACAACTTATTGCTTATATACATGTACACACAATTTTATTACAAATGTGTGCTTAAACAATATATATATGATCTAATTGTGAACATATATTTTTAAAAATGAAGAGCAAACATTTGCCTACAGTATATGAGAAACACCCAGCTATTACCTAGACTGCATGCTTTACCTGGGCACACTGTCTTTGGGGGAAAAATGAAGGCTTTTTTGTCCAGTGATATATTCTTGGAAATGGAAATGAAGAAATTCATGACAAATGGTTTTCACAGAATACCTAAAGACAGACAGGGAGAAAAAAGGAACGTAGAAGCACTTTGAAAGTGCTTCTCACCAGGAATGGAAAATTAATTTGCCAACAGAGCAAGTTTGAGACTTAACACTGAATTGCAATGTTTACTACTGAATGGTTAATTTAAAAACTCCTAGGAATAAAATGTTTTCTGGTATCAGTTTTTGAATGGAAAAGCTTCCCATGTATTCTTCTTTTAAGATTAGTTTTCTTTATAAGAGATCTAGGATAATTTCTTAATAGAAAAACACTACATGACTGGACTTTCACCTTCAAAGCTTAAGAGAGGGGGTGGGGGGAGAGAGAGGGAGAGGGAGAAGGAGAGGGAATAATACCTGCCCCCTGGGAAGGCTTTATTTTAGGTTCCTTTCATATTTATGGATAAGAAGGAAGACCTAATATTGTAAAATGTAAATTTTCTTCATTTGAGCTATAAATTCAATATAATTACAAAGCCCCAATATATTTTCTTTAGATACTTGATAATCTGATTCTGAAATGGCTATTACTGAGCAAAGACCCAGGAATAGCAGTTATTCCTGAAAAAGAATAAGATAGGAGGGCTTACTCTACCAAATTTCAAGATATGTTATAAAATAATGGATATTAAAACAGAATGGATCTGTAAAATGTGACTTTTTTATAACAACAAAAGTAAAATGTTGCTTTGTTAAAAACAAACAAGCAAACAAAAAAAACAAAAACAGAATGGTATTGGTGTAGGGACAGGAAAATTGACCAGTGGGGCAGAATAGAGAGCCTGGAAACAGACACATAAGTGTATAAAAGTTTGATATATGACACAGAGGGCATAATAGATCACTAAAGAGAGGAAAGACTAGAATAAATGATGCTGGTAAAACTGAAACTATCCATATGGGAAAAAATGAAATTAGATACCTATCTCACACCATACCCCTAAATCCATTCTAGATGCTTTAAAGAATTAACCACAGAAGATAAAACTTTAAAAGTGTTAAAAGAAAGTATAGAATGTCTTTATGACTTATACATAGAGAAGGACCTCTTAAACAACACAAAAAAAAAAACCCTAGACATTTCATGCCCACTAGATTAGCAAAAAAGTAAGAATAAAAATAACAGGTGTTGAGAAAGATGTAGAGCAGGGGAACTTACACAGGTACTACTGGAGGGAGTGTAAGTTGGAATATTAGAGTCACTTTGAAAACTGTTTGGCACTATCCTGTAAAGTTGACTATTTATGTACCTGTATATGACACAGCAATTCCACTTTAGGAATATACTCTAGAACAGAGCTTCTCAAACTTTAATGAACATCAGAATTACCTGGAGAGCCACACAATTTCTGGGCTCCACCCTAGACATTCTGATTCAGTAAGTCTGATGTGAAGTCTATGAATTTATGGTTCTTAGAGGCACCTAGGTGATACTGGTTCCCCCAATCACAGTTGGAGTCAGACTTATCTAGTTTTTCACTGTATATTAAGAAACAGGAACAGAAATAGTCAAAGCAGTATGGTTTGTAATAGGGAAAAAAAACTGGGTACAACCCAAATATCCATCAGCAGAAGAATGAATAAATAAAGTGTGGTGGGGTTCACACAATGAAGTATTATATGACATTGAAAATGAATGAACTCTAAGTACATATAACAACCTAGATGAATCTTAGAAACATAATGTTAAAAAAAAAAGTAAAGTCACAGAAAATTACATACAGCATGATGCCACTTTCATAAAGCTAACAAATTAAATAATATATTGGTTAGGAACAAACATATGGATAAAACTACATTTTACATTCCTAGTAAAGTTCAAATATCAAGGATAAAGCATGGCTCCTGTAAGCATCGTGGAAAAAAACAGAAACTAAAAATATAAACAAATAGGCTATCTACATATAGAACAAAAATCATGCTAGCTTCAAAATTCTCTGCAACAAACACTAAGAGAAAATGATTTCAAAGTTTATTTGAAAAAATAAATGGATATGACTAATTAAGGAAAGTTTAAACAAACAGAAAAAAGTATAATGAAATGGACTTGACCCTCTAGAGTTTAAAATGTAAATTATAAGAATTAAAATGATCAGGAATTGCTATAAAAATGGAGAGTTCAGTGGAAAAGAATAGAAAGTCCAGGCTCAGAATTATATATATTTCTTAGCAATATAATATACATAATACATAAATAGCAAATACATATAATTTATTATATATAATTATATATAATTTATTATGTTGTAAAGATGGGCTCAGTGGTAGTGAATAGGTTATTTACTATATGGTACTACAACGACTACTAAATTATTTAGAAAAAAAAATTTGCTAGTACCATACACCAAAAGATTTTCAGTGAATTAAAAGGTTAAATTAAATAATAATGATAATATAAAAGAACTAGAAGAAATATAAGTGAAAATTCATCTAATCCTTCTGTGAGGAAGGACTTTCTATGAATAAAAGAAAAAGATTAAATCAAAATGAAAAGATTGATATATTTCCCTATAAAATTTTAAAGTTTCTGTGTCAAATCATAAATAGTAAAAAAAGACAAACTACAAACTTGGACAGAATGTTTGCACCACATACATTCCAAAGGATCATTAGCACTAATATTAGAAGATACGTTATAAATCAGTAAGAAAAAGGTAGACATCCCACTGGAAATATGCATGATGTGATAGTCACTTCACAAAATAATCATCACAGTCTTCCTGAGGCCACTTAAAGTTAATTAAGGTCAATGGTTGGGCAAGGCTTGGAGGCCTCTAATCAAGACAGATGTGGAACTATCCTGGCGGCAAAGGGGCTTGGAGACTTTGTTCTGATTTATGCAGTTGGTCAGATATTTTTAAGCACTTAATGTTATAAATGGCCACATTTTAAAAAATAAACAAAGACAATTATGAGACTTCTGTCTGGAAAGATGAAGGCTGAGAAAAATAATTGATGGCCTTAAGACTTTGGATAGTGTGCACTGAATACTACATATTTAGGACAAATTAGGAAGCCTGTCTTACATGGTGAAGTTATCAGTACTGAAGTCTTTACTTCATAATAGATAATAGATTGTTAATACAAATGCAAATTTTATATTTGCATCAAATACAAATGCAAAACATGTTAATAGCAAAAATGAATTCAGGTGGTGGTGGGTGGGCTTTTACTAGTTTAGACAGGTGTGTGGGTCACAGATTGCATAGTCATTGATCAGTTACAAATGAACACTGGAATGGTTAAATGCATCACCTTTTTTTAATTTTAGAATTTTTCTTTTTATTTTAGAACTATTGAGGATAGCCAAGAAGTGGCACAATGCTTTACAAACATTTTTCAGTTTGCATTTCTGGCTTTGGAATTGAGGACTCTGGGTTCCTGCCTAGGGAAGCTTTATCTCCCTCCCACCACACTAGTAGTCTTTAGTAATATTTGGAAGATGTATTTTGGATTCTTATACTGAGGACAAGCCTAAGGATTTGAAATCTTCCATTTTATAATTAGATAGAAGTCATAAACCAGTGTGAAAGTTGTAGGAAAATCAAATTGAAAAGTTAAGGACTAAACTGGTAGTTACAGGAAAAACTTCGATTCCTTTGTTCCTCTGCTGCTCTGGGTCCCCTCCACGTGCACTTCATCTAGTCAGTGCAATGGCCGCCTTAGACTGCCGGCTTTGTCATCAACCCAAAGTGAGCGCTTCACGGGCTGGCCTACAGGGTTAGGGGGTCCTTGCTGGCAGGTCACCACTCCTAGTGAGAAGTGCTTTCTGGCCTGAGACTGTCTGTGTTGCTCCAAGCACCTGGACATGCACTCTCTGACTCTCCTCTCTTCTCCTCAGGACTACTGGCTCTCCCTCCTTTACAAGCGCCTGATCGGCCCCAAAGTCTTGGCTGTGCACGTAGCTGGGCTCCAGCGGAAGCCGCGGCCAGGCCGAGTGATCCGCGACAAACTAAGGATTTATGCGCACTGCACAAACCACCACAAGTAAGTCTTCAGAGAGATGTAACAGAGAGCCCACCCCCAAGGGACTTCAGACTTCCAGCCCTTTAGAATTCTATTTAGCATCCCTTCAAGACTCATCTCTGTTCACTAATCTTCCTTAGTTGAAAACTGCCTCTGGAATCACTGTACCTGCTCTTTGCAGCGTTTCAAATGATCTATAACAAATAGCCTTTGCTCCAAGCAAATCCCCCTTTCACACTTACAGGATATATTCATAAAAGGTTCATAAAATGCATGCCATCTGTTCATTTACTTATTCATCCAACACATTTTTATCTAGCATTTTCTTGTTGCCCGTTTATAATGCCCACGAGGCTTTCCAAGGTGAGAAGTGCAGAACCTATTCATATGATTCACCAGCAGAGATTGAAGAAGTAAGTCTACATTTTTGAGTCTATGACCGGTCACATGATGGAGAGTGGCACCACTAACTAGAAACCTAGCTCTAGGCCATTGTGTCCTCTGCTAGGATCCCCAGAATTGAAGGAATGCCCAGAAGTCAGGCCAGCTTTAGATCCATTTTCAGTAGCTCAAAAATCTTTTTGCCTAGTTTAAGGGTTAAGAGACTAAATAAAACCTGGGCTTCCTTTCTTTTGGGCTGGACTTATAACAACTCATTGTGGTAATGTGGTAATGTGGAGTTCTCTTTTTGAGCTGATTGTCATTAAAGTTGCCTTTAAAACAAACAGGAAAATTAATTCCAGTAAATAAACAAAGTTTGGCAGATAAAATATTTTTAAAGCATGAGGACCATAACATAAAAATTTTAAATGGGCCTAGAGAAAAACCATTTGACCAAATATGGCTTTGTTACATCACTTCCTATTTAAGAGGCCTAGTAAGCAGTCCTGGAAAAGAGAACTCTTTCTCTTAACAGAGAAAACGGGAGGCGGGGAGGGCAGTGGTGGGGTGGGGAGTAAGCATGTGCCTCCAGCCAGGTCTTCATTGAGGCCCATCAGGGGCTGATCAAGGGGAGTGGGTAGCACAAAGAGCTCTGAGTGGTCAGGTTACAGCAGCCGCTCCTTGGCCTTCCTTGATGAGAGAGGAGCCAAGCCAATTAATTTATCATGATAAGATTTTTCAAAGAATCACTCTGAGCAGAGGGGGACCAGGGGGCCAGTTGTCTTGTCTGTAGACACAAGTGCCTATTGTGGATGAAGGGAGGCTGGTTTGGGCAGAGGCCAGAAGGCTTTCAACATCCTTTTTGCTCAACAGGAAACTAAGTCCAATACCTGACAGAGTGACTGCTTTATGGCCTTGGCCTGGAGTTATCTGATCACCACACAAGGAAACATTGTATTCCTTGTCTCTGCCCTGGCCTGAGGTAACCACCCAAAAGGTGGACCCCAGCCTCAGAAGAGAAAATCTGACTCTTGGCACCTTCGGTCCCTGTTGGAAAGCACATCAGTCTGTGGCCTTTATACTACTGACCTGAGGACCCAGGGAAAAATTGTTGGTCACATAGTGTCATTTCAGATTTCCCCCTAATCCTCTTTCATGCTCTTATGGGAAGTTGTCATTAAGATTCTGAGTATACCGTGAACTCAGGGCCATTTGTTTCTGTATTCTTGGTGTCTCATTTAGTGACTGGCATGAAGAAGGTCTCTGTAAATGTTTGATGAATGAATGAATGTAGAAATAAGGCATCAAGATGTTATTGTTGATTGATAGTTATAGCTCTCTTCCCCTTTGATAGCACCACATCAGCCAGGAGGAGGTGGTGTGATGAAGTGGCTAGGAGTTATTCCATTCACTAGCTTGAAACCTCAAAGTTACAGAAGTCATTAGGGTTCAAGACTCCCCTCTCTGTATCACCAGCTCTCCTACTTTCTATGGGGAGTCATTCCAGAACCTCTCTGTGGAAATAGTACTTCTGTGCTTCTGTCAGCACTGCCCATCCCTCTCCCTAGTGAAAAAAGAAAGAAAAGATTTTATTAACCTATTCTACACATGACAATCATAGGGAAGAATGTCTTTTTGTTCCTCTTAGATCCCAAAAGGAAGCCCACAATGGATGCACTGAGATGACTAAGGCTCTCCTCCAGATGGGGAGGCACAAGGATGGGAGAAATGGCCCTTCTCCTCTCTGGGAAGCCATGTGCCCTGTCTGTGCCCCCACAACCTCCACAACCGTCATAAAGAAGCACAACTGATCCACTTAGTTATGTGTGGCCAACGAGGCCAACACCACAAAATGTGCCCCATAATGGACATATTGACTTCATGCTCCTCAACCTTGAACAATACTCCAAAAATACATGTCCTTGGTCAAAACAGGGATTGCGTGAGAAAGTCTGAACATACTCAACAAAGAAGGTGTCTACTAAAACAACAGCTTCTGCACTCCACTGTCTATTGAATCCTTGCTATTTGCCAAGCACTGTGCCAAATATTTGTATTTGTATTATCTTATTGAATTATGAAGGTTCTACAGAATCACCTCTATATGCAAGTAACAAAATTAATGATGCAAATAATTCTGCATTTGGAAAGAGCCTTTAGAGGTCATTTAGTCAATTTCCTATTCACTACAGGAACCCCTTCTACAATCTCCCTGACAGATAATCTTGCAACTCCTCCTCTCATGGCAGCCTCTTGCATTGTGGGTCTTTTGTGATCTAGTAGAGAGTTGTCTCTTATGATTGATTTAGGAGAAAAAGTTAGATACTCATACCAATGCCAATAGGTGCCTTTCTGATTTCTGTTTTAGAGTTAACAAATTAGGATACTGGCAGAATGGCAGTTCTCACCCTAAATCTTCTTGTTCAGAGAACAAACAAGTTTTGACTGGGAAACTTTCTTTTTATAAGCCATTCTGTTGATATAATGTATGTTTCTGGGGAGGAGCTGAGACTCTTAGTCAAATTCAGAACCAACTGGAACCTGGTGGATGTTGAAGCAAAAGCGAGCCTTTTGGGGTTCAAGTTCATTTACTATTGGCAAAACATGACTTCCTGTTTTTCAGAAGAAGTTTTTTTAAGGATTAATAAAATAAGGTTCCTGAGACTTCTTGGACATCAAATGACTCTTACAAAACAATATTTTGATGAGTTAAGTGTAAATGAATCAGAAACATGTGGATTAAATTTCCCCTAAAATACTCAGGGGTTTTGAAATTAAGGGGAAAAAAATATTTGGCAAAACATGGCCTGACTCTTACCAAACCCAAAATCTTTGAATTAGATTTGGATTCAATGGACCAACCCAGTTTTCAAGCACATTGATTTTCACTAGGAGTGTCCATAGATTCCAAAGCATCACCCTCCCTTCCCTTTCCCAGTCTCCCAGCTTCACCGGAGACATCTCTAGAACAGAGATGGTTTTCTATCTGAAAGTCAAGATGTACCTCCCATATGACTTCCTCAACTTCCTACATCCAGGATATTCCAATTCCAGCCTCCGTTTCCTGACTCTCTTCCTTCTCCTCCCCTGGCAACACAGAGATGTCAGGTAGGAAGATGAACTCCAGACACATGGATTCTCTGTTGGTGAAAAAGTCTCACCATGAGTGAGGCAGAGACTAAGATAGATGTTCTACCCAAACACCTTCTCCCAGAAAGGTATGCTCACTAAGATAACGAAAGGCCACTTGGACTTGGCGGCATAAGTCAGTCAACAACTGCCTGCAATCCAAGCCTTCAGACCCCAACTTCTTAGGTAACAGATATTCATCCAAGATTATTTTTCTGTGGGTAGAGAATATATATTCCTCAGGAATATGAATGCTCAACACAGTACTTTCAAGTTGGTGTGGCATTTCCCAGCAAGGAATATGTCTTCACAGCTAAGAAGCCTCTGCTTAACATCCTTGTCCTTCAGTCAAGGCAAGGAGAAGGATAGCTGAGGCAGCCTTCAAGCCAGTTACTACCTGAAGAGGTTCCCTGAGTTCTGTGAGAGCTTCAGCATGCTGGGCCCTGGCAGGCCTTCTGTACTGGTTTGTCTCCCCCAGAGGGACTGTGTAAAGGGAATCAGACCACTGCCAAGCAGCTTAAAAAAACAGCTTTCCCTGCAGCAGTGCTGTGACTTCAGGTCTCCCTCCCACCCACCACTTCCCCACAATCCACCCTTCTCCTCTGCAGCCTCCAAGAGCTCCTTCTGCCCCAGCTCTGCAGATGAGGAACTCATAAATGCAAGCACATGGCTCTCTCCTCCCCCACGGCTGGACTTTGAGACTTGTTTGCTGGTAGTTAGCAAAATAGTTTACGGTAGTCTAGCAAAATGGGTACCCATCCATGGCTACTTTTGCTCACTCTCTGAAGCTTGTAGTATCTGTTGTTAATGGGGTATACCTCAAGTTTGCACACAGCTAAGCTGAGCTTAAAGCCCACCAATGGAATACAGTCAGTGTTCTTTAATTGACAGGCTACCAGCATTTTTCCAGAGCTCTTATGACATAAGTCTGCTCAAATAAATTGGCATTCCCTTCTGGCCTAAATCATTTGGCTGGAAAAGCAGGGGGTTGAGAAGAGGGGCCAGAGAAAGAGGGACCAGCTAGGAGAGTCATTTAATAACTTATCAGAACATAAATGCAGGCATCCAAAAAGCCTTGGACTCAATAATGT
>JAQZBX010095656.1:0-11851 GCA_029593785.1 Cabassous unicinctus
TTTAACAAAACCAAAAGCTGGTTCTTTGAGAAGATTAATAAAATGGACAAATAATTGGCTAGATTAACAAAGAAAAAAAGAGAGAGAAGATGCAAATGTAAAATATGAGAGGGGATATCACTGCTAATCCCACAGAAGTAAAGACTATCAGAAGAGTATTCTTTGAAAATTGTATGCCTATTAGATGGATAACAGATGAAACGGACAAATTTCTAGAACACACAAGCAGACTACATTGATGAAAGAAAAAAAATCATGAACTCAAGAGACCAGTCAAAAGTAATGAGACTGAATTAGTCATCAAAAGCCTCCAAATTAAGAAAAGGTCAAGACCAGGTAATTTACAGGTGAATTCTACAAATCAATCCAGAAAGAACTAACACTAATCCTGCAAAATCTTCCAAAAAATAGAAGTGGAGGTAATATTATCTAACTTATTCTATGATGCCAAATTCACCCCATTACCAAAGCTATATAAAAACACCAAAGCAAACTACAGTCCCATCTCTCTAATGGACCTGGATGCTAAACTCCTCAACAAAATACATACTAATCATATTCAAAAATGCATCAAATGATTTATACATGAAGATCAAGTGGGTTTCATCCGTGGTATGCAAGGATGGTTCAGCATAAGAAAATCAATCTATATAATATGCTGCATTAACAGCTTGTAAGAAAAAATCGCATGATCATCTCTATTGATGCAGAAAAACATTTGACATTAAAAGGTATCCTTTTGTGATAAAAACACTTCAAAACATAGGAATAGAAGGAAACTTCATTAACAAGATAAAGGGTGTATATGAAAAATGCACAGCTTACATTATATTCAATCGTGAAATGTTAAAATTCCTGCCCTTGAAGATAAGGAATAATCAGGGACTTCCACTGCCACTACTCTTATTTTACATTGTGTTAGAAGTTCTTGCTTGAGCACTTAATAAAAATAAATAAAATTCATCAAAATTCAAAAGGAAGAAGTAAAAATTTCACTATTTACAGATGACATGGTCCTATACCTGAAAGCCCCCAAAAATCTAAAAAAAGCTTGTAGAGCTGAAAAACAAGTTCTGATAAATGGCAGAATATAACCATGGTATATAGTTTACATTATAGTTTACAATTTGCACTGCACAATTTTATAGGTTTTGACCAATGTATAATGTCCTGTATCTGTCTTTGCTATGTCATGTAGGACAATTCAAATGTCCCCAAAATACTCCATGTTAAATCAATTATTACCTCTCCCTCCCCTCAGAAATTCTGGTGGCCACTGCCTTTATATCAATGTTACAAGTTTTTCCATTGCTAGAGTAATAACATGTATACTTTACTCCATAGGTGCATTACCCTCTTATGTTTTGCTTATTCCTCAATCTTGAGGATTTTGGGATGGTGATGCTCATTCTACTTCTGATTGAGAGGGGAAGATGGATGGAATTGTCTTGCTTGCAGTTGTAGATACTCTCTTTTTTGATATGGGTTTTGTCCATCATCATCCTTTTGTTAGTTGTCCTAGACATGTTCAATGAACTGTCATTGAACATGTCATGTTCAATGTTGCAACTCTGCTGATATTCAGGGCTCAACTGGCCTGTGGAAACATTGATGATTTAAATCTCTTGGGTACATATAAAATGAGTATAGTGCTAAATATAGGTTCAAATAAATGGAGAAGAGCCACATGTAGGGAAATTATAAATGAGCCTTACTTTTACAGTGAGGAGCATATGTTCAGGGTACCAAATTCCTGAGATTGTCTGCCCTCCCTATAATGTATAGATGTCTCTAGAGACCTCAGAAGCCCCCTTGCTTGAGGCAATCATTACTGTGGCAGGCAATCTTCCTGAGACTTGCATAAGCATAAACTCTGGAATGACTTTCTGACATTTTGAAATCTCTTAGACATTAAATATCATTTGGATTTAATATTTCTCCTTTTTAATCAATGTATTTTTCCAAATGTATCGCTATTGGGTACTTGGTAATAATCCCTCTGTGCCAGGGACTAATCCCTGGGAAACATGTCCCATAACAGGGGAAGGCAGTGAGTTCATATGCTGAGTTTGGCTTAGAGAATGACTAGATTTGAGCAACAAGGAGGCTTTCAAGAGTTAATTCTTAAGCAATACATAATACTAGGCTAAGTTTCAATTTCACAAGAACAAATTTCTTATGTACAGTCATCAATATCAACAACCTAACATATTGGTCTGTCTTCTTTTGCTAAGCATTGCTCATGTACTTGGGGAATTCTTGATTCAATTTATTTTATTTTTAATTTTTGTATTTTATTTGTTATTATTTTCTTATTATTTTTATTTATTGATTTTTTGGCTTTGTTTTTGGGAGAATATGAATTACAAAAGAGTCACAACTGTAGGGGAAGATAATTGGTTCATGGTGTCAGTGATGGGGGATGTGTGAGTAGGGGTGCACCTAGGGTATGCCTCTATGGCATATGAATTTGCTCAAATGGTCACAGAGTCATGAAAGGTGTTACACTTATGAGTATTTCAGGAAGATATCACTGATTGCCACAGTAAGCAGTGCATCAAGCAGGGGGACTCCTGAGGGTACTAGAGACATTTAGACACTATAGGCAAGGCAGAAAATCCCAGTAATTCAGCACCCTATCAGTGAACCTTACCGTAAAACATATGATAAGCTATGCCCTCATTGTTTTGGTATTAGACTCAGTTATAATTTCCCTACACGTGCCTCTTATGCCACTTTTATTTGAACTTATGTTTAGCACTATATCCATTAATTATGTGTCCCAGAGACTTAAATCTTTTGGCTTTTCATATGCTGGTTGAGCCTTTAATTTAGCAGATTTGCAGCCAACACCTACTCTACATTTCATCTGACTAACCCAGGGCAATTAATAAAAATATGTTGATGGATAATGCACATCCACAAGAAACAGAATGTATCTAAATCTGCAAGCAAGACATTTCTATCCATCTGCCCCATGGGATAAAAGCCTCCTGCAAATTGGAAGTAGAGTGGGCACCACAATCTCAAAATCCTCAAGATTGAGGAATGAACAAACATAAGAGAGGAATGGAACTATGGACTAAAGTAGACATTATTATTCTAGAACTGGAAAAAATTTTAATATTGATATAAATGCAATCATCACCAGATATTCTGAGTGGAGGGAGAAGGAAGAATCAGTATAACATGGGTCATTTTGGGACATTGAAATTGTTCTGCCTGATTTTGCAATGACAGATACAGGCCATTATACATTTTTTCAAAACCTATAAAATGGAGTGGTGCAAAGTGTAAACCGCAATGTAAACTGTAAACCATGATTCATATCAATGCTTCAATATGTGCTCATCAATTGTAACAAATTTATATTCACGAAAGTTGTTGTTAATTGGGAAAATTGTGCTAGAGAGTGGGGTTCTACAGGAATTCTCTTTATTTTTGATGTTACATTTATGTAATCTAAAGGTACTTTAATAAAATAAATAATTTAATTAATTAAATTTTCAAAATAAAAAAAGGTTTCATTTGACTGAGAAAGAATACCTATTAATCTACACAATCCAAATGAGATGAAAAAGAACATAATGTTAATGAAGAAAACTTAGGACCGAAGACTGACACTACCCAACTTCAAAACTTACAATAAAGTTTTGTTGTCAAAATAGGGTGGTATTAGTGAAAGAATAGACAAATAGATCTGCCCATAAATGCACTCACTTAAGTATAGTAAATATAGATTTAACAAAGGAACATAGCAATCCAATGGAAAAATGATAAACTTCACAATAAATTGTGTTGGAACACTGGACATACACATAAAAAGGGATTAGTCTAGAAACTGACCCTACATCTTTCACAAAAATTAGCACAAAATGGATCATGGACCTAATGTAAAATGCATAGCTATAAAACTTCTAGAAAATAATGTAGGAAAAACTATTGGTGACCTAAAGTTTGGTGATGAATTTATAGATGCAACAACAAAGTATAATTTATGAAAAAATGATAAGTTGGACTTGATTAAAATAAAAAAAAACACTTGCTTTGTGAATATCTCTGTTAATATAATGAAAAGGCCAGCCATAGACTGTGAGAAAATACTTGCAGAACACATATCTGATAAAGTTCTAATATCCTTAATATATAAGGAACACTTAAAATTCAACAATAGGAAAATAATCAACCCAATTACAACATGGACTAGTGTTCTGAACAGCTACATCTCCAAAGAAAATACTCAGAAGAAAAATTAACATATAAATATGTTCAACATTATATATCTTAGATAATTGCAAATAAATAGAAAAATGAGTACCATACACACCTATTAGAATGGCTAAAATCCAAAACACTGTCAACCCCAAATGCTGCTAAGTATATGGAGCAATAGTTGCACTCATTCATTCCTGTGAAACAGCCATTTTGGAGGACAGTCTGGCAGTTTCTTACAAAGCTCAACATAGGTTTACCATGCAATCCAGTAATTGTGCTACTAGATATTTATTCAAATGAGTGAGAGGATATGTCCATACAAAATATGCACATGAGTGTTGATAGCAGCTTTAATCATGATTGCCAAAGTTTTTAAGTAACCAAGATACCATATTATGTGTGAATGCATTAAAAACTGTGGTATAGCCATACAATGTCATATTATTCAGCAGTAAAAAAAAAAATGTTTTATCAAGCTATGAAAATACATGGAGGAAACATAAATGCCTATTGCTAAGTGAAGGAAGCCAGTGTGAAAAAGTCACATATTGTTTGATTCCAACTATATGACATTCTGTAAAGACAAAACTATAGAGATAGTAAAAGATCAGTGGTTGTCAAATTCAGTAGTACTGCCTTAGGATGAATTGCTGGAAGACAGGGCATTTTAAGGGCAGTAAAATTTTCTGTATGTTACAGTAATGGTAGAAATATTACATTATACCTTTGTCAAAACACATATAACTATATAAATAAGGGGTGAATACTAATATAAATTATAAAATTATTAATAATAACAGTGTAGCAATAGTGCTTCATCAATTACAACAAATACGCCATACCAATGCACAAAATTAATAGAAAAAACTGGGTGTGGAGGGTGAGGTGATTTCTGTGAACTATAACTTTTGTGTAATTTTACTGTAAACATCAAAAGAAAAACCCTTAGAAACTTTTTTTTTTCTCAATAGATAATTAAGGCCAAAAAAAGTCAATATAAAGCAAAGAAAATAATTCTGGTAAGATACAGAATCTTTAGGTAGATTACATAGAAGATGTGGCAGTTTAATATTATTTATGAATTCCAAAAAGAGATATTGATTCTAAACTGGTCTGTTCCTTTGGGTGTGACACCCATTTAATTGTATTAAATTCAGAGGTTTTACTTTTACTTTATTAAATCAAGATTAGGGCTTTTTTCAATCACATCATCAGGGCAGGTAGAGTTGAGTCCATGCCCCCTTGGTGGGCTATATAACCAGACACTCAATCAAGAACATGGAAGAAGACACACAGTGAAGATACACAGAGGGAGAGAGATAGCTCTATAGATGCTGCAGAGGCCCCAGGAAGAGCAATGAGCCATTCACCTGATATTTTACAGCTGACCTTTTGAAGAGACCAGAGCCACTGAGCCTGGCAAGAAGCAAGCCCCAGGAAGAGAGGCAAGTCCTATGCCAGCCTGCAGCTGAGATTTAAAGAAGCTGGACCCACAGAGCCTTAAGAGGGAAGAGGATGGCTGAATCCTCACAGGTGTCTTCTGCCACCTTGCTTAAACATGTGGTAACAGACATTGGGTGAGGAAGGACCTCTTAGGGTACCTTGAGTTGGAATCTTTAGGACTTTGTAACTGTAAGTTTTTACCCTAATTATAAAACCCTTTATAAAAGCCAATAGATTTCTGGTATTTTCCCTCAGCACCCCTTTGGCTGACTAATACACCATCTCTGGTCATTAATTGGAATCTGATGGAAGTTATCTTCAATACAGCTGGCTTAAACCCAGAGAGTGAGTACATGCAAGGTCAATGGCTCAAGGACTGACACAAAATCCATGTTCTAGATTCCCAAACCCAAGATTATATCTCTTAGTCTCCCTTTCAATCTCAAACTGGTATTATTATGCTTAATTTAAAGATTATATAGATGTAGAACTAAGTTTAAAGTGTTAGATTATTTAGAAGCAAACAAGTGTTAGGGATACAACAATCACATACATGTAAGAAGTAATTAAAGAATTGCTGATGGCTTTATTCTTTCTAATGAGACCTCATGCGATCTCCTTTCTCTCTCCTGAGGAAAAGGCAGTGGCATCAGCTCTTGAATCTGAAATGGATCTTAAGGTCATTGTCTCTGAGACATTACAGTCTGAGAAATGAAACTTACAATTAAAAGTGTGACCTCCTAGGAGAATAAAATCTCATTTTCAAGGCTCCATTTGTAATCGAATTAAAACACTTGCTCCTTCTTTGGAAAATAATGGCCTGAGACACAGAATATCAAGGACATTTTTCATCATAGTCTAGAACTTAGAAACTGCACAAAAGAAACAACTACTGATATGCAGAGGATAAATGTGCTTAACCCAAATCTCATGAATTTGAATTAGGGCTAGGTTTGGGGCTTGAAACAGGAATCTGGAGGCACATGGAAAATAATTGCAGTGTTCTCTGGCTTTTCATAAAACTTGAAAACAAGAACTTTCCATTTTAACAAACACTTTAAAGAGTGAGAAATCCAAATTATTTAGACATTTCATTTTTATTTCCTTTTCCCACAAAATTACTTTGAAAACTGAAAATCTTTGAAAAAGCATTCTTATTAGTCTTTTACTAAAAATTCTGTTCCTTTGACCATGTTAACAATGGTGACATTCTCAGTAACTGTGAAGATTTTATTGAACCAATCTCCTTTATATTTCTCCCTCTACCTCTTATTATCTGATATAGAAATATTGGAAAAAATACAAAATCATGACCCATCCAATCTTTAAAATCCTTTCAGACTCACGGTGATTTTCGGATACTTACATCATTGTAAACATTTCACAAGTCTTAGAAGGCCAATGTGTACAAGCGTTGTTTGCTTTCACTTAATTAATTTAATTATGTGGAATTGTTCTGGACAATTGTTTCAGTCAATCAATCAATAAAAGCTTTTTGGTTACTGTTATCTTTAGAAGCAAAACATACAGAGTTTTACTAATGCTGTCACACACTTATTTCATGTAATTTAATTGAAATAAGATTTAATTCAAATATATATATGATATACACAACATTTATGTAAGAAAATACACATATATGCGTATATATTTATATATCATTTTACAAATATTGGTATGTACTGTGAAAAATCTTGATTTTATGAACAATAAAAAAACAAATATATATATGAACATATATATGATATATATATTTATATATTTCTTAATGTATATGTATACATTAAATTATATGCTTAAGAAAAATAATGGCACTGCATCATTGCTCATGTAATAATTAACTCTTTATCCTAGACTTCAGTTTTTAGCATATATGGAAAACTTACAGATAATGTTTGATTTATTTCTTAACCTCATTAGACCCAGCTTATATTACTTTTACTCTATTCAACTTTCTCCCTTAAAATTCACCAATGCTGTTCTAATGCAGTTAAGCCTATTTTCTCAGTCACTTCAGGACATTATCTGCAGACATGATGTTATTTTTCACCCCCTTTTCCTTGAAGATCTCTCTTCTCTGCTTTTAATTCAAAATAAGTCTCATTCTTAAAAGAACTAATTTTTCTATGAGAACCTCTTTTCCCTGCCATTTATTCAATTCACTACTATTGGTCCAAAACTATTGCAAATAAAGTATGAAATCAGGCTCTTTAAAAATAGGGTCTTAGTTTTGTATGTGGTCATGTCAGAAGGAGATCTCCCTGTCTAAATTCCATGACAGTGAGCCAAACTTTCACATTGCCTTTTAAATATATTAAATTATTTGATTTTTATATGCATATATATTTTCCATTAAAATATGACAATTTATTTTCCCATGATTACACTAATTGCTTAGGTTTGGGTGGCTTCAAGCCATGTTTCTATACAATGAAAAAAGAAACAATTTTCTAATTTTTATTTTTTTATTTTACAAATTTAACCTGCTCCAAATAGAATCACATTATTAACTCATCATAATATTAAAGATATATTAAAATTGTTTAGAATTATATTTTTTGTGAAACCAGTAGGTATGGTTTTCGTATATTAATATGATTATTGTTTTTATGATTATATCAAGAATGTGAGGGTAAAACTACATTGGTCAGATCATATGTGTATGTTTTGGTTTCCTTATCACTTATCACTAGTTGAAATACCATTACTTTCGAAGGTGCAGAAACTATAGAAAGGATCTATAGATAGACTACATCTATAGTTTCAGATGGGCAGGGGAGGGTCAATGTAGGCACAAAAGTAGATCAAAATCTAACTCTCCTTTAAATGGAAAATGAATAATTACTGCTCTTGTTTCAGTTGTAGAAACACTTTTGATAGGACTTAGAGTACTAAATTAAGTGACAAATTAAAATTAATGAAAAAATTCCCATAGTTAGAGGAGTGTAACTAAGAGATGTTTATAAATTACTACTCCATTTAGCTTTAAAAAGGAACTGTGACATCATGGTTGGGAGTATACACACAAGTGATGGACAGAAGAGAAATAACACAGCAGCGATAGGCTCACAGACAAGGATTTCTCAGAAGTTACATAATTTGTTGGTTCTTGCTGTCAATTAAATCCTTCCAAGAACATTATCTTCACTAACTGGCTTATAGTGTCAGGTATTGCTCTTTTCATGAAAAATGGTACAATGTAATTCAAAAACCAATTCATCAAAATAACTAGATTATTTTAAAAATTTTCATGAAATAAGTGAAATTTTCATGAAAAAGGGAAACAATTTGAATGCCACACAAAAGAAAAGTGAATAGTAAATTAGAGTAAACATAATAATTAGATTGTAACATGCTCCAAGCAGAAAATTAATCCATGACTTCTTTTTTTTTGTCTTAATATATATATATATTTTATGTTTATGTCATTCATTTTTTTAAATATATATTTTAAAAGATGCTTAGATTACATAAATGTTACACAAAAATTACAGGGATTCCCATGTTCCCCACCTCCCACACCTCCCATAACATCTCACATAAACATCCTTCATTAGTGTGGCTCATCACCTGCAATGGAGATACACATCCTGGTGCTTTGCCACTGAGCATGGACCATAGTTCACATTGTAGACCACACTCTCTCCCACATAGTTCTGCATGGTATATGCTGATGTAAAATGGCCTATATCTGTCATGGTAATGTCATTCAGGACAATTCCCAAGTCCTGAAAAAGCCCCTGTATTACAACTGCTTTTCCCTTCCCTGCCCTGAAAGCATCCAGTGGCCACTGGCTCCACCTCAATGTTGTAATTTCTTCCATTGCTTGAATCACAATATGTCTACAACAGAATACCAGTGAGTTCACTCTAGTCCATAGCTCTTCCCCCAATCCTGAGGAGTCTGGGATGGTGATGTCCACTCCACCTCCAAGTGAGAGGGGGCTTATATCCCAGGGATATGGTGGATGGGATTATCCTCCCTGCAGCTGCAGTCTCTCTCCATTCCCTGGGATGGCCGTTGTCCATCATCATCTCCTCACCAGGTGACTTGGGTGAGTCCATTGAGCTGTAGGGTAGGAGTTGCATCTCCACCGAGATTCCAGGCACAGCCGGCACATGGGCAGGCCAAAGGCTCCAGTCTCTGGAAGTACACCTACAAACTCCAACATTGCATCTAATCCACAACAAAACTTGCATTAACTGAGATAATATTTATGAATATATGGTACACTCTGTTACAATTATAATTTCATAGTCAGTATTGCAAATTCCAATGGGAAAAAATGACTCAGAATTTATTTGTAGTAATTAGGAAGGGAAGTGGAGTTATTTTCTTGTTTTACAATACATTTAAGCTCAGATATAGTGTACTTTTAGGCCCATAATAAATATTTTACACTTGAGGAGACTGGAAATATGCATATATTGTTTTCTAAAATGTTTTATCTAAACCTTGATGCTTCAAAATAAACATGCTTCAAAAAATAAAGAAGCAAACATACATTAATATAATCTTATTTCCTTTACTCTCTGTGACATTACTTAAAAGTATGACAAATCACACAATAATGGCAGAATTCTTGCTAACAAGATTTACCGAGAATTGGAAGGTTTTGAGGCTACTAGCCACACCGTTCTTACTGATCTATATAGTGGCAATGCTGGAGAATTTTTTCTTTTTTTATGATTTTTTTTTATTGTGGGTAAAAATCAAATTTTTCACAATACGTACCAATATTTGTAAAATGATATATAAATACATATGCAAATATGTGCATTTGTTTACATAAATGTTATTTGTTATCTACATATATATTTTTTAAAGGTGCTTAGATTACCTAAATATTACTCAGAAATTACAGGGATTCCCATGTGGAGAATTTTCTTATCATCCTCCTCACAATTCTTGGCCCACACCTCCACAGGCCAATGAACTTACTTCTCGGGCACTTGTCATTCTTAGATCTGTGTCTCATTTCTGCCATAGTCCTCAAATCCATCTTCAACTCCATCACCTTCACTGCCTCCATCTCTTTCCTGGGCTGTATGTTGCAGGCTCTCCTTGGTGGTACTCTTGGCAGGGTCTGAGGTTGACATCCTCACTGTGATGTCCTATGACTGCTATGTTGCCATCTCCCGCCCTCTGCACTATAGGGCTGCCATCACCAAAGGGGTCTATGTCCAGATGATGGCTTTGTCTTGACTCAATGGAGGGGTTTTAGGCATCTTGTACTCAGATGGGAGATTCTCTCTGAATTTCTGTGGCTCTAATAAGATACATCAGTTCTTCTGTGATGTTCCCACCCCACTAAAGCTCACTTATTCTGATGAATATGCCACCATTAACATCAGTGTGGCCATTGGTTTCTGTCATGTGATTTCATGAGTGGCTTCCATTACAGTTTACTATGTGTACATTTTCTCCATTGTATTAAATATTCCATCCAGACAGAGGCAATCAAAGCCTTTTCCACCTGTCTGTCTCAACTCATTGTTGTGAGTGTATTCCTTATAAACTGGTGCTGTTGCTTATTTAAATCCAGCCTCCAATGTGCCTTCTTCTCTAGACTTGTTGGTATCTGTGTTCTACTCTTTGGCATGCCCAACCTTAAACCCTGTTATCTACTGCCTGAGGAACAAGGACATTAAGTTAACTCTAAATAAAATTTTATGGAATTTTAGAAGTAGTGTACTAATGGAAAGATGATCTAAGAATTCCTTTTTTTCTTCTACTAACTCTCTGAAATTACTTCAATTTAGAGATCAATATATCACAATCATTGTTAAGTCTTCTTCTACATTCTTTTACATTGATTTTTCATTTTTATATAAATTATGAAGATTTTCCTATTATATATTTGTAGATTTTGTTCTTGTTCTGAAGTTCAATATATGTGAGATTTTATGAGGTCCTCTTTCCTCCAAACTTTAATCCTCCCTAGTATTCACTTAATTTAGCAAAAGCTTTATTAGTTTAGATTCTTTTTATTTTTTAAGCTATGTTGATTCAACTTTCTTCATAACTTCTAATTTTTGCTATCTGGTAAGTATGATATTAATTTTGCATTTAAATAGTGTACTCAATTTTATCATAAGCTTCACTTATTTGACTAATTTTTGCTTGAGGATTGAATTTATATAATTATTCACAATTACTTGGGATTTCATAAGATGGTTCTCTTACATCTTT
>JAQZBX010095657.1:0-11890 GCA_029593785.1 Cabassous unicinctus
GTTTGTTCTCAATAATTTCCAACACACATATTTCAGAGGTCACTTTCCCAACGATAATTACTAAACCTGTGTTAAAGTTTTCATTCTTTTTTAAACTGATGCCATAGCTCACCACTACACAAACTCAAAACCAACCATGTATTCTCCCAATGATATTTACTGTTCAACATTAAGTAACTAAGAAGGCACCCTGTAACATGAGTGACTTTGTGGAGACTCTGACTGCAGGCCACAGCTTCTTTTTTGAGGGAATATACTGGGGGGAAATCCCTTGCTTTGTTTTTAGGTACATGCAGCAACCGCCAACTGAATGAAAAACTTCTCCCTGTGCAATGGTTTCCAAAGACACACAGAACAGAGTTTTAGAATATCTCCCTCTAATACGTTACAACCCATAGGCCAAATACTGATTCATAATCTGAATGGCAATGCTTTTATTCAAAGCAGGGTGGGATACCTGTCAGCACACACACAGGATAATAATTGCTTTTTCATCCAAGCCATTGATATTACACAGCATCCAATAATTTCATCCGATAAAGGAATTTTTCCAATAGCCTATTCTTTGTTCTTGCTGAGCTTAAATGTCATTAACTTGGCTTAGTTTTACAAGCTTCCCTGATAGTGTGACTACACAATTTTGTTACAAGGTGGGCAAGTTTTAATTAAGTTTCTGTAGTTTTGATCTACTCTCTACTTTTAGCAAGAACATTAATCTATTTTGCCCTAGAAAGTATGATTTTGTGCTTGTTCTGGGAAAAGTCTACTGGTTTATTAGAGAAGTACTTCCATTTTATGCAAAAATATACAAAGTTTTTAATGGCTTCATGCTGCTATTTGATAATATTTCTTAGTAATCAACATATCAGAAGCTAAAAGCAAATGAATCCCTTGCTCAGTTGAATCCAGTTTTCAGATACTCAAGTCATGTTTCCTATTTGCTTTTCTCTTTGATCACTTGTACAAACTCAACCCCCTTGCAAGTTCTCTTATCCCGGCAATAGCGATCTTCGCTTCTATTGGACTCCTGTGGATACTTGCACTGTTATTCTAAGTTTGCAGCTTTTATGCTCCTATTTTCATCACCATGTATATGATTTGATAAGCCATTTTGAACCATGGGTCTGTTTTATGCATTGAAGGATTTAATAATGGAAAATACAAATTGAACAAATGTAAAGACCATACAAATGATCTAAAATACATTATTTGTCAGCTGAATACTGAGATTAACTGGCCAGTGTAGCTCTTAGAGCACATACCCATTGTTATGTGTGTCCCCCCCAAAAGATATGTTGATGTTTAAACCCCAGCACCTCAAAATGTGACCTTATTTGGAAATAGGGTCATTTCAGATGGAATTGGTTAGCTTAACATGAGGTCCTTCTGGAGTAGGGTGGGCACCTAATTCAATACGACTGGTATCCTTAGAAGAGCAGAGGAGACAGAGACGTGGGAGAAGGTTGAAGTGCTGCAAGCCAAGGAATTCCAAGGATTTCCAGGCCCCACCAGAAGCCAGGAGAGAGGCAGGGAGCAGATTCTTCCCTATGGGCTTCAGAGGGAGCCTGGCCCTTCTGATGCCTTGACTTCAGACTTCCAGCCTCTGGAACTGCGCGCCAACACATTTCTATTGTTTCAAGCCATCTGGTTTGTGGTACTTTGTAATGACAGCCCTAAGAAACTAAGACATCTTTCAAGAACAGTGATTATTACAATATTAGATTTTGGTAAAAATCTTGCATTCCAAATCTGCAAAATGATTGTGAACAAAATTATTTCCTTCCTCCTCTTCTTAGACCACCAAGTTTCTTTGGCCATCTTGCTGTGGCTGGCCTGGGCTCATCAATGGCTGTGGACTACAAAACCTTTTCACTCTTATTGACACCTGCTGTGCGGGGGAAATGGCAGTCACAGACTGCTAGTCACCTGGCCAATACTCATTCAGCCCCATCTTCCTAATTTCCAGAGCCTCAATTTTGTTTGGGGGTGTCAATGTGCTCAGTTAGAAACATTCACCTTCCCACATTCCCTGGCAGCTAGGTGGGCCATCCATGTGACATAGTTTTGGTCAATGAGATGTAAGTGGAAGTCACCAGTGGAGTTTCTTGAAAATCCTCTTAGTAGGGGAGTAAACCTGGCTGCATGCTTTTTCCCCCACCCCTTGCCCTCTGCACTTCTTGTCTGGAACAAAGGTGCAATGCCTGGAGATACAGCAATTGTTTGGCAACCAGGAGGACCAAAGCCACATGGTAAGGCTGGTGGAATGGAAAGATAGAGGAAACTTGAGACCCCAATGTAATCTTTGAGCTCCCACTTCTAAACTTCCTGTTATTTGAGAAAAAAATTAACCCTTAATTTATTTAAGCTTCGGTTATTAGGATATCTGTTACAGTCAAATGCAATCTTAGTTGACAAAAAGCTACTCCAAATTTAGATCTTCAGTCTCACCCAGGGCCTTGTTGCTGTCTGTCAGTCCTTCTTCAAGACCGTAGTCAACATCACTTCCAATTTCCAGCAATGGAAATTTGAAGCTTTAACCTTCCTTTTAGCCACTTACTCTTCTTACTACCTCCAATATCACCCTCGTGCCTCACAACGACAAAAGAAGCCGTCGATGGAGAACTGCCTCAAATTCCCCATCTCCACTCTTCAACTTACTGTCAACACATCCTTTGCGCATCTGCTGACCTTCTTGCAGAGGCTAACGTGCCCTGCCCCTGGCTGCTAAATCCAAAATGCAAGTGTCATTCCTCCTTCACCGGCCACCCCTGCAAAAGGCAAATCTCTTCTCACGATTTGCCAGGAAATGCTCTTGTTCCCTGGTCCCCGTTGTCTGCCATCTGCTTAAACCACACACCCTCCCTAAGCAAAGTTATTTATTCCTGTAGTTTTATGTGTTTCCTGTAAGCTGAAAACCCCCAGTCAGGCTGTTTGGGTTGAAATTCCAAATTAGCCACTTTTTAGCTGTAGAATCTTGGAAATGGGTATAATAAAAGCACTTACCTCACAGGACTGTTTAATGATTAAATGAGATCACACATGTAAAAGGTGTAGTACAATGTCTGGTCCATGGTGGAATACACTGCAATAGGGCTGCTTTCCTTAGCATCTCTGTTTCTAGCCTCTATCTCAATTCTGAGTTATCTTGTATATTATCGCTTAGATTTTTTGTAACACCACAAACCCAAAAGGTCCAATTTTAAATTCACCATCCCACCACCCTGCTGTCACCCACCCTGTACACACACACATACACACACACACACACTCCTAAATATGTTCTTCCTTTGGTAATATCTAATATCTAATAATCTAATGTCAAATGGCACCCTTGAGAGTGGAGGACTCATTTTCAACATTTAACTTTGCCAAGTTATTTTCTTATTTTGTTCAATGCTTTTACTATCCATATACTTGTTTAAGCCACACACCTCAGAGTGATTCTAGACTTTTCCTTCTCCCTCCACCCAACATCTTCCTTTCCCCCAAAATAAAGAATTAGGATGGCAGGAGAAGAGCCAGTCCAGGCAGAGGAGACAGCATGTGCAAGTGCAGATGGGATGAATGAACTAAACATGTTTGCCTGACTTTCAAAACCCTCTGCTGCTAACACACTCTGTCAAGAATATGTGTGGGGCAGATGTGGCTCGAATGGTTGGGCGTCCGTTTCCCATATGGAGGGACCTGGGTTTGATCCCCGGGACCCCCCAGTAAAATAAAGAAAAATATAGAAGATACGCGGGTGCGCCGTCAGGCCCTGTGAGCGGGTGAGCCCCCAGGCCCCGTTGAACCACTCGGTAAGATGATGACATAACAGGAGAGAGATGCAGGGGACAGCCAAGACGAGACGCCCCCAAAAAGAGGAACTGAGGTGGCGCAGGTGGCAGAACGCCTCTCTTCCACATCGGAGGTTCCCAGGATCAAGTCTAGGTGAAGACAGGAGGAGAAGGATGAGAGGAGAGGGCAGGAAACAGACACAGAGAATTGCCCAATGAATGGACACAGAAAGAGCAAAAAACGGGGTGGGGAATAAATGGATAAAAAGTAAATAAATAAATAAATCTTAAAAAAAAAATAAAATAAAATAATGTGTGTGGCAGAACTACAAGCCAAATAATAAAAATAATACCTAATACCTAGTACATGTGTAACATTGTGGTGGTTTGAAACTGTCTGCACCCCAGGAAAACATTGTTCTTAAATCTAATCCACTCCTGTGGGTGTGGACCCATTGTGAGTAGGACCTTTTGATGAGGCTCCTTCAGCTAAGGTGGGACCCACCTCATTCAGGGTGGGTCTTAACCCTATTACTGGAGCCCTTTATGAATGGAATGAATACCCACAGAGGGAGCGAAAGCGACAGAAGCAAGAAGCTGAAATCAATGAAACCCGGAAGAGAAGGGAGAGACCAGCAGATGCTGCCACGTACCTTGCCATGTGGCAGAGGAGCCAAGGGTCGCTGGAAGCTGGTCTTCTGGAAGAAGAAAGCATTGTGTTGATGATGCCTTGATTTGGACATTTTCTTTGGCCTCAAAATGTAAGCTAATACATTCTCACTGTTTAAGCCAACCCATTTCATGGTTTCTGCTTTAAGCAGCCTAGAAAATGAAAACATACGTTATAATTTTTAAAGTAGTTTTAATACATTGTCTTATTTGATCTACACAACCATGTGAGTTAGACATGGATGTTATTACTTTTCCATTGTCAAGGTGAAAAAATCGAGCCCCAAAGAAGCCTCAAGGACTTGCAAGTGTCGCCTACTCTGGGATGCTCTATGCTCCCACCTCATCTGACAGAGATAAGGGCTTCAAAGCTCAGATCCAAATCACTTCTTGCCAAACAAGGTCATACGCTGTCTTAGTGTGATCCCCTCAAAGCAGATGCTGATGTAAGGATTCAGATGCAAGTGGCTTATTTGGCAGAGCAGGGGGCCCTGGAAGGCTGTGGGGAGGTGACATGGAGAAGCCCAGGAATCCCAGGAGGGGAGCATTACCTAGCAAGTTACTGCTGTGGGCAGGGGGCAAGTTCTGGGGCCCATGGAGCACGTACAGGGTGGAGTTCCCCATAGAAGGCCTCCAGTCTTTGAGGGGTGCTTTTGGGGAAGGGTACTAATTCTCCCTGCACTTCCGGCCTGCTCTCTGAGGGAGAGTGGAGCCTCAGGGGAAAGCACGCAGAGGCTGGGGTGGAAATAGGTCTGGAGGGATGTGGTCCACAACCAACAGCTTCAACAGCGGCCTCTCCATGGAGAGGGTGTTCAACATCCTCTATTCTGATGTAATGTAGGATCCTTGGGAGGTGAAGACTCCTTTTTGATATGTAATTTTGTTAAATTAGTCACATGGAAACAAAAGATGATGGCAATAGCTCAATCACCTGTTTCAGGTGGTATGAAATATTGTAGTACACAGAGGGAAAATGTGGTCCTTCAGGTATATTCTGGGCCCTGTCAGGAAGGCTGCAGGATCTCCAACTGTAGAGTCAAGGGTGAAGCAGTTAGGTCTGCAGAACCTCAACTTGACCTAATGTAAGAGGTAATCAAAAGCTCCAAGACAGAGGCGAGAACAGCAGTAAGCACTGCAAGCAGCCACAGGCCAGGAAGTTGAGTCGTCCCCCAGCAGACACGGCTTCACTGCTAACCACCAGCACCCTCCAGTCTTCTCCTGACGACTCTCTAAAACCCCCCTTTTATAACTTCTTCATGTTTACAGCTTTTTTCCTTTCAATGTGTTTTATCATGGAATGTAATGTCAATACAGAGTTGACACAATGGTATCGATGGTTTATCAATCGTGACAATCCACCCCCATCTCCCACTCTGGTCCCCGCATTAGGCTGTGAAATGATTTCCATGGTTATGATCTGTCCTCTCAACCTCTATTTCAGCTTATTTCTCTCCATTTATTTCTCAGGCATCCTACACAGAAGTTTAAACGCTCCCTCTCACAGGCTTATCTCCACCACACCCCCTCTTGTGCACCTCTCTGGACCTCTGTTAGACCCTCCAATGTGCCAGTCAGTCTCCTCCACCCCCAGGACATTTGCCCATGCTGTTCTTTCTCCACCTACCCCACATCCGCCTTGTTAGGAAGAAGAATCCTTTGGGTCTCTGCTCACTAGTCACTTCTGCAGGGAAGTTTCCCTGATGTCACCACATCCCCTGATCCTCTTCTACACCCAAATTGTCCTGGGCATGTTTTTCTTCATAGCACTTAAACAGTTACAACTTTACATCATGTGAGTGATTGTTTCATTAATGCCTGTCACCTTGACGACAATAAAAGTTCCAGAAGGGCAGCGATCATGTCTGTTTTAGTTCCCCCTATCCCCAGCACCTACCATGCCACAGGTGATCTAAAATATTCTCTGTCAGCTTGACCTTCAAAATGGATCCAGAATCTAGCCACATCTCGTGACCTTACCAGATAGCACCCAGTCTCTCACCGGGACTATGACGATAGCATCCCATGTGGTCTCCGTGGTCTCCACCTTTAGCCCCTATATTCTATTCCCCACCGAGAATGATCTTTGAAAAACTTAAATTGGATTCTATCACCTCCCTGGTCAATATCCTCTAATGTTCTTCCAGTTTACCAGGAATAAAACCCCAAGTCCTTACTGGGCTTAAAAAGTTCTCCTTGATCTGGGCCCTGGCTCCCCTTGAGCTACATCCCAAGCCCTGTTAACCTTTATTATAAACCTCCTCATGAATGATCCCCATCTACCTCTCCATTGCCATGGACACCACTCCCCACCCCAGCTTCTTCCTCAGAAATCTCTGCCCTGTGGGATCACGATCAAAGTGGGATGGTGTGAGGAAAGCTTAATGAAGGGACTATCTACAAAGGGGTGGGTGGGCAGTGGGAAACTGGAGGGACAGCTGCAGTGCCCGTAGGCTGTTATCACCTGAGGGAGGGAGCAGATAGTTACAGGACTGAAAGGAAAGAGGTGGGTGGAGAGGGTCACCTGACAGGAGCTGCGCCCTAGGCTCCTCACTACCTGGAAACTACCTCACAAGGATGTGGACTCACTCACCTCCCTCCCTCCAAATCTCCTCTCGGGGTTTCCCATTGAGTGAACCCAACTGGCAGCCACAGGCCAGGGTGTCACCCATGCAATCCCTTTAGGTTGGCCCAGTGGGCAGAGAGCAGGGGGAAAGGGTAGGAAGTACATCTTGAGTGGCAAATGGAAGGAATTCGGCATAAGTACCTTAAACAGGTCCAGATGTCTCTCTAGAGGGCTTGGCTCACAAGCTTCCTTCCATCTGGACCGCTTTTCTCCTTCCTACCCTCTCCCCAGCACGCCTTCCAACTCTGATTCAGTCTCCACTGGGCTGGCTGCCCTTGCTATGAGCCAGCAATGCCCTGAACCTCCCCTTATCACACTGTATGGTAATGACATTAATTATCTGTCTCTCCCACTACATGGTAAGTGACCAAAGGACAAGGATCCTGTATATCTTGCTCATCATCTACTCAGCACTTATCTCTATGCCCAACATATAGATATTTGACAAACATTTGTGGAACTGAATTCAACAGAATTGTTATTTTATTTTCTTAATCTATATCTTAGCCACAGTTATAATATTCACTGACCTCATTCTGAACACATGTTTGAGCAAAGGATAGCCCTAAAAACTAATACATAGTCAAACCACAAAGCTATGCAGTATATAGTAAATGACTTTATCAGCATTTTAAATAACAAATTCACAATTTTTTTTCTTTGCATGTTAATCTATACTCTTATGTATCATGTGTACTGAGAATAAGACACTTACCTCTTTAGGTCACCGTTATCCTATCAGTAATAAAAGAGTTTGGCCAGACAATTTGCATGGTGTCTTCCGCTCTATATTTTGGAGTGTATAAATGAAGGGCTGCACAATCTTTTTCAGTTTGCCTGAGCTGCTATCACAAGTACCACACGTGGGTTGGCTAAATGGAAATTTATTGGCTCACAGTTTTGAGGCTAGGAGAAGTCCAAAATGTAGATATTGGCAAGGCTTGCTTTCTCCCTGGAGTTGGCGGCTGGCAACCCTTGGGGTTCCTTGGCTTTCTTGTCACATGGTGATGTCCTCTCCTTCGTCTTCTGGGCCCTGCTAACTTCCTGCTTCACCCAGTGGCCTTCTCCTTGGAAGACTCCAGTAATCCAGATTATGACCCACCCTGATTCAGCTCCCTACACTGTAACTGAAAATAGCATCTTCAAGAGGTCCTATTTACAATGAGTTCACACATATAGGGACGTGGCTCAGGATTAAGAACACGTCTAAATTGTGGTGCATGATTCAACCTGCCACAACCTCCTTAAAATCAGCACCTGCATTTTATTCACCCTATGTTCCCAGCACTCAGCCCAGTATTTGGGATGAAAGAACTCAGAAGGAAGCCAAGAGCATAGTCCTGCTGTGTCTACCTTTAAATCCAGTTCTGCCATGCACTGGCTGTGAGAACCTGGACCATGACCTGAACCTCTCAGACCCTCAGTTTCCTCCTCTGAAAATGGGGATAATAACAATCAGATAATGCTTGCAAAGAGCTGAGCACAGAGCTCAACTATGGTAAGGAATGGAATGTGGATGAATCTAGGAATCTAGACAAATAGCCTAGATTAAATAACAAAATAAACATTTCTTTCATATGTTCTCTAACACACTGAACAATTAACATAACTATGTCTACTCTTTAGTTCATAAGTAGATGTAAATTAGCTCCTCATATTTGTGCAAAAACATGAAACATTCTTAAAATGTACAGTGAGTATTTACGTAGATATTGTTAATCCGCTTACGATAGAGGGCATACACTGAAGATGTTTATCTTCTTTTTAGGTAGAAATATATACATAAACTGATTATGTATATATTTAATTGAGTAACTGTATGAACATTTTGTTTTTGTGGGCAAAAGCTTTCTGTTTCTAATAAAAAAGGCTCACTCCATTATCATATTGCTACCTAATTATTCCTGAACAAAATAGATGCTGAACTTTTATTGGGTTAAACCAGAGCTCCAGAGCCACATTATCTTACAAACCAAGTCTCCAACTATCTCATTAAATAAGAGAAGGTGTAACAATAAATTTAATTATCAAATGTGACTTTTTCTGCCAGTTTTTTTCCTTAACCATTTATGCTGTTGGTTTAGCCCATCTGGTTTTCATTCGAGAATAGAAATCACAAATCCCACACACCATCTAATGATTCCTAATCCTAGAAAAGACTGGTATTACTTTAGCAGCATAATATGTTTTTCTTTCCTCCTGTGGAAATAGATGTATAGCTTCATAGTGGATTAAAAAACACAATTGAGAAATTTCCTATTACAAACATGTACGGTATCTTAATTTCCTAGTATAATGGCAGGCAGACTAACATAATTAATTATATTTTAAATGCAAATTGTTGACAACGGTTCATGTGGTTGAAATTATTTAAGCCACATCAATTCTGAAGAAAGTCCCGCTTTGTAATTCCTAATTTTTAAAATAAAAATAATTCCACATTCTCTCCCATGCCCAGCCGTCTCTTTAAAATTTTGCACGATATTTAAAGCACCATTGCTGTTAACTCCGTAGAGACAACTAGGCAAATATAAGTGATTTATATGCAGATTTCAACCTATTTACCAAGTTTAATAGTAAGAGACAAAATATTATATGCAAAACGCATTCATTTAAATTTTTGATCAGATCTTTCTGCTGCTTGTTAGAACAAGCAAGTTCTATCTGCAAGGAGCAAATATGTTTCAGAATAGAAGTCTCAAACCAAGTTTATCTGCAATGAGACACCTAAGCAACAGTATGGCTAGATGATTCATTAGTTTCACTCATCTTCTTGATTGACAAGGATCACTGCAATGGGAAGCAATCCTGAAATTTCCGCAGTAAGCGATAAAGTAGCTGAGATAATGACAGCTCTCAGACCAGCAGGGCTGTGGTCTGATGTTTCCCAAAAGGTAGAACATTTGCCATGTGTGATATACAAGATCATTTTAGGAAGCACACACACACTGGTTAACTTTGCAATTATGTTTGTACGTGGTTTAGAATAGACCTCACCGGTATACCAAAGCTATGATTTCTGTGGATGTTATAATTTAGGAAAATGCTCAAACTGTTAAGTAAAAAGACATGAGTTGATTAAAGAAAAACATTTTTCCTTTAATAGTGAAGGTCCTATATGGAAATGAAAAACATAATGATGGCTGTGTATAAGAATAACTGAAACTTGGTAAGCACTGTCCTAGTCCAACCCTAATTGCATAGGTGAGGAAAATAAAGTCCTGAGTGGTTTTAAAAGTTTACGCAGGATCCTGTAACTTGTCAGAGGCAGTACAGACTCCATAACTTAGAGTCCTGTGCTTTATGTATTATGTTCAGGATTGACTCTCTTGCCTTTAGACCATTTATTTCAGCCTCAAAAAAGCATACGGGCCTTTTAGGAAGTAAAATTGTCTGGGTCAATGAGAAATGTAATATTCTCGAGTTATTTTTGTATTTGATGTTGTTTCTTTTTATGGAACAACGGATGGTTCCAGTGTCATCTGATCAGAATAAAAAGGTGTTAATGAAAGATGACCTCACTTTCAGCTACATTTAAACAGTAATATTGATTTGATCTGTTTTGTTAGTTATAAGTATAGATATAGAATATAAGAATGAAATTTATAATCTTCCTCTATGTATTTTGCTAAGCCAACTTGTAAGCCTTCTTACTAAATTCAGTTAGAATCAAAATCCCACTTTGACTCATCACCACTGAGGCCTTTGGACATTTTTGGTTTGTAGGTGAAGGTTATCTGTGATACCTTCTACGGTTTCCTGAAAACAAAGAAAAATCCACATATTCTTCACCATAATCTAGGTATGCCCTGGAATTGGCTCCTACCAGAGCAACTCTTCCCACCTCCATGTTCAAAGATGCCACGTTGGTAGCTTGAAAGTATCATCCATGGAGGAAGTATTTACACCCTGGAAACTGGCAATCGGCAAATGCTACCAGTCAGGGCTTCTTCCTTTACAGAGCCAATGGTTAACCATTTACCAGCACACCATTGCTTTGAGCAATTTCGAGGGTGGACAGAAGTCAAGCCCTTATAAAACGAGGCTTGGGAAGAACCCAGCTTAGAGGGACCTTCGAGGAATGATATGCAGGTTAACTTTTTTTATTTTTTTCACATTTAAAAAAGTAAATTTATTTATATACAAATTTATTTATATACAAAGCAGAGTGGATTTTAAGAAATCCATGCTGCTGCCATCTACAAAGGAATATATATATATATATATATATATATATATATTTAAATTTAGCTTTCCAATACTAGAAAGGCTACCTATTTCAGTTAATACACTTATTTCAGAAGTGTATCAGCTGATGGGAATTATCTTGATGCAAATACCCTCCCAGTAAAATTAGGAAAGCCAATTCATGCAGAAGGTACCAAAACTGGTACCCATCAGGGCTTAAAAGGATCATGTAAAATAAGTCCTAAATGATTTCTATAGTTTTATTAGATAAATTAGTTATCCTGTCAGCTAAAATCCTGCATTAAGCCACTTCCCCATACCATCTACTTATTGGAAAAGGAGCAATGTTAAGACATGGTGCAGTTATAAAGCAACCACTCCTATCCAAACATGAAAAATGATAATTCCTAAAACTTTCTCAAGCGGTATTTTTAATTAATATTAACTTTCAACGGTTTACTACAAAAATAAAACCTATTTCCCTCCCAAAATTTCCCTCCTCTCTGCACAACCACAAACAGATTTGCCATCTATACCTATTTGTCTATATGTTCCACAAAGTAACCAATGGGGGTTTATTAAAACTCAACTGTGAATTCTTAAAAACCATTCTAAATATGCTTTGCTAAAAAGA
>JAQZBX010095658.1:0-11889 GCA_029593785.1 Cabassous unicinctus
GGATCATGTCATCCGCAAACAGTGACAGTTTTACTTCCTCTTTTCCTATTTGGATGCCTTTAATTTTTTTGTCTTGTCTAATTGCCCTAGCTAGAAGTTCTAGTACAATGTTGAATAACAATGGTGACAGTGGGCATCCTTGTCTTGTCCTTGATCTTAGAGGGAAAGCTTTCAACCTTTCCCCATTAAGTATGATGTTGGCTGTGGGTTTTTCATATATGCCTTTTATCATATTGAGGAATTTTCCTTTTATTCCTATCTTTTGAAGTATTTTTATCAAAAAGATGTTGGATTTTGTCGAATGACTTTTCTGCATCTATTGAGATGATTATGTGTTTTTGTTCAGGATTTCAAATTCTTCTTCGCATTCGCTCAATGTCTTCTTGATGTCATTTATCTCTTTAACTGTATTGTCTTTCATCTCATTAATTTGATTTTGGAAATTTGTGCTCATCTCGCTGATTAGTTCTCTCAAATTCTGCATCTTTTCTGGGACTTTGATGTATTCCTTTTCTTGGGCCATGTCTTCTATTTTCTTAGTATGGCTCATAATTTTTTGCTGGTGTTTAGGCATCTGGTTAGGATGTAGTTTTCTTAGATGCTCTATCTCTTTCTCTTTTATAGGGATTTAGTGGCAGGAGGCTGTGAGTTACTACAGCTCTTTGATTTTTGACTCAACCTTGATTGTTAGGATTGTCCTGCTGGTTGCTCAAAACTGGGCACTGGACCCAGGAATTGGTTGTAGAGTCATTTCCTAGGGCCTTAGGCAGGGAGGCTATAGAGGCCAGGAAAAGCCTCTCCTACTTATTTTTAATTTTCTTATGTGCACTTCCTTGGTCTGCCAGGAGATGGCACTCTTTGGAAGCTCTCAATTCAGTGCCTGGTCAGAGTGTATTTGTTGTGACACAGAGCAGCTCAGTGTGATAGAGCTTCCTGTCTGGGGGCTAAGAGCCTTGTATTTCAAACTTTCTGAGACAGTTCTCTAGTCTTCTCTGGTAGCCCCCTCCCTTTTCCCAGCTAGGAAATATTTCCACTCCCCTCTGAATCCTCAACAATCAGTCCCTGTTAATAGAGGAGGAGATTGGGAAGTTTGTATATCTTTAGCCCCTTGCAGACTCCAAGGCAAACAATGGCGCAGCTCCACCCGGCCTGCATGGGCTCTCGGGACAGGGCCTACCAAACCTGTGAGTCAAAAGCAGGGTCAGCCCCAGGCTCTCTCTCCCCTCTCCTGTGGAGTCCTCAACAATTAGTCCAGGCTAGAAGAGAGGGAGATTGCTAGGGTCGGATTTCTCCAGTCCTTCCTAGGCTCCCAGGGCAAACCACCATGTGGAAGGGTCTGTGGGGCTCTGCAGCCCAAATTTGCAGGTCAGAACCTGAGTCAGCCGAAGGCTGTGTCCCTCTCTCTCCCCTTTCCAGGAGTGGTAGATCCCTGGAGCCCCCTTTGTCTGTAGTCGCAGGTCCAGAGGCCCGAGAATTCTAAAGAGTGTGGGGGAGGGTGCCGGCAGCAGCAGCCGCTGCAGGTTCCAACTCACGCTTCTGTCATCGCGATTTCCCTCTTTTGTCCCTCTCTCCTCTGGGTGGTGTGCAGCCTCCACCTACTGTCCTAAACCCTAGAAGATCTTTTTTGGGGCTGTTTCAGCCTGTCCTCTAGCTATTTTTCTGGAGAAGAGATTCCCGTGTCTTACTAGTCTGCCATCTTCCCAGAAGTTCCCCCCAGGCCCTTGATATTGATGGTTGTATTTATGAATGTTGTTCTTGTGAAATTGAATCTTAGCCTAGTAATATATGTTGTTCAAGTTACCTCCTGAAAGCCTCCTTGTTGCTCAAATGTGGCCTCCCTCTAAGCCAAACTCAGCATATAAGCCTGCTGCATTCCCCCGGCATGGGACATGATTCCCAGGGGTGGGCCTCCCTGGCACCAAGGGATTATTACCAAGCGCCAACTAGTGATTCATTTGGAAAAAGACCTTGAGTAAAAGGGGGAAATCTTAAATACAAATGAGTATTGTAAGAGGTTACACTTAGGCACATCTCAGGAGGATCTCACTGACTGCCACAATAAACAGTACCTCCAGCAGGGGTGCTCCTGAGGGGTCTCGAGACATCTAGACACTATAGGCAGGGCAGACAACCCCAGGAAATCGGTATCCCGTTGGTGGGCCTTACCTTGGAATATAAGATAACCTGTCTCCTTAATGTATCAGTTATACTCATAATTTTTCTACACATGATTCTTCTGCCTCTTTTATTTAACCTATAATTAGCACTATACCCATTAAATATATTTATATGACATATAAATATATGTCTTCTGGCTTTTCATATGCCGGTTGAGCCCTGAATCTCAGCAGAGTTGCAGCCAACATCTACTCTCCAATTCATCGGACTCACCCAGGACAACTAACAAAAGGATGATAGACAATGCCCATTCCAAAAAACAGAATATCTGCAACTGCAAACAAGATAGTTTCATCCATCTGCCCCATGGAATCTAAGCCCCCTCTCAGTCTGAAGCAGAGAAGTCATCACCATCCCCAAATCCTCAGTTGAGGAATGAACAAACATAAGGGGGGAATGCAACTGTGGACTAAAGTAGACAAATTATTATTCTAGTAATGGAAGAACTTGTTACATGGATATAAAGACAGTGGTCACCAGGGGTTCTGAGGGGAGGGAGAGGGAAGAATAGGTGTAACATTTTGGGGACATTGGAATTGTTCTGCATCATATTGCAATGATGGATACAGGCCATTATGCATATTGTCAAGACCTATAAAATGTGCAATGCAAAGTGTAAACCATAATCTAAGCTACAGACCTTGATTAGTAGCAATGCGTTAATACGTGTTCATCAATTGTAACAAATGTACCATACTAAGGAAAGATGTTTTTAATGGGGGAAAGTGTGGCCGGGAAAGCAGGTGGGGTATATGGGAATCCCTATACTTTCTATGTAACATTTATGTAATTCAAAGTTTCTTTAAAAATAAAGGGAAAAAAGTAATCCAGGAATTTTAGAAAGGTCTATTTTTAATTCCATTTCTTCTGGTAGTATTTGACTTTTTCTTATGTTTTATGCTTCTAGTCCTACTTACCTTATAGTCAAAGTGACTGGAGACTAAATATTATTGCTTTCGTAGTGAATAATGAGAATAATTGGTAAATTGGTGAGAAAACTGCCTGACGGATATCATTTATCATCAGTGTTATTGTTATTTCATTGTTGGTCATTTCAGAGAGTTGCTTGTGAAAATGTCATCCAAGACTATGTTTCATCCATTCTTACAGGGGAGATGGGACAGAAATATATTAGATATTTGTAAATGCTTAAAATATTTATATTAATTAATAAGACAATCATTTTACTTAGGTGTAGAAATAATTTAGGACAAGCTGCCCACAAATTTTTAAAGAGAATGCCCTTTTATTGCAGGTAGCCCCAGAAGAATTTAAGACCAGCATTGGCCGTGTAAATGCGTGTTTGAAAAAGGCTCTCCCGGTCAATGTGAAATGGCTGCTGTGTGGTTGCCTCTGTTGCTGTTGCACACTGGGCTGCAGCCTGTGGCCTGTTGTTTGTCTCAACAAAAGAGTAAGTAACCGTTTTATTGTATAATAACAATAAGAGATAACGATTATTGAGCACTTACTATGTGCCAAGAACAATTTCCAAGTATTTTACATGATGTATTTCATTTTTATATCAATGCTGTCTGCATTTTAGAGATAAGGAAACTCAGGGACAGAGAGATTAAGTAAGTTTGCCAGACATTATCAACTCTATCACTTAATATGGGTTCCCATCATTTTAAGTAAATACAGTGTAAGAGGAGTACTTAAGTAAATATACATATAAGTAGAGTACTTATTTATTTCACAAAACCCAAATCTGTGATGTAAGGTATTTCCAGCTACAGTTATATGGGAGAGCTTCTTCTGATCCCAACAAAGTCAGGGTGAAAATCGTGCTTAGTTTTGAACATGTTACAATAACTTGCTAATATAGCAGTGCTATTTATGTCTTGGATTTAAGACTACTATTTTAATCTCTTCTTTAAACTTTCAATTTACTTTTTGGATTTTTTTCCCCCAGTGGGAAGATATCTTTAGAAATTTTAATGGAAGCCAATGGGGAAATCTAATTCATTTTACCTAAAATTCTTTTCCCTGTACCACACTGATGATTTGATTTAAACTTTTAAATAATAATTAGCCTAAGGAACGCCATTGAAAATTACAGCACCTTGTGGAGGAATAATTAATGATGCAATTGTTTCTTAAAGGGCAAAAATTATACCCAAGAAGTACTCATTGTTTTTTCTCTCCTTCCTTCTCCTATCTTCCTTAATGTTTACTTCAAAAAGATGAATAATAAAATACCCATAACCCCATGACTTTTAGAATGGAAAAGTAAATGCATTTATTTATTCTTTTGGTAACTACCAGTTGATCAGAGCTTTACTTTAAATAGAGATTAGTTTATTATTTGTCAAAGCATGAACTATATTCCCAAATGGCTTTCAATAAGTTAAAAATAATAGGATAAATTTATTTTCTTAAATGTCAGCTCTTATATTTTTTTCAATATGTTCAAGGATCATGATGTATATAGCCTACTCTAAATTGTTCAGGAAAAAAAGGAAGGGAGGGAGGGAGGAAGGAAGGAAATGGATTGGATGGAATGGAATAGAATGGTATGGAATGTTGAAAAACGTTACAAGATGTTAAAATTGGTGGTTCTGGGTATCTGGGGGGTGGGTATGTTTGAGTTCTCTGTATGGGTATTATATTACTTTGGCAATGGTCCTGTAAGTTTGAAAGTTTTTCAATATCAAAACTGTAAAGCAAAAAATATTACAAGCCATAACTCCTTTACCCACCCCCATTTTAAATATATATATTTTTCTTTATTAGAGAAGTTGTGGGTTTACACAATCATGCATAAAATACAGGATTACCATATAGCACCCCACCACCAACACCTTGTATTGCTGTGGATCATTTGTTGCAAATGATCATAGCACATTTTTATAATTGTACTATTAATTAAAGTTATGATAGAAACAAAAGCACAATAATAATAATGCCACATGGAAAAGAAAATCATCTTTGAAAGGAGGGAAAAATAGACTTAGGCAAAAATACATGTAGGCTCTATATAATTTAGGCCTTTTATTCATGCTCTTCACAAAATATATCTTGTGCTTTGGGCAGAGATAGAATTTTATAAACCTAGTGCATAGATTAGGGTCACAGGCTGCCTTTTGAAATTTTCTTTTTTTAATTTTAAACTTTTTATTTTGAAATACTTTCAAACTCACAAAACAGGTACAAAAATAATACAAACCCAATACAGGGTACTCCATCATACCCGTATCTCCCCAGATACACCGATCTACCAATTTTAACATTTTGCCACATTTGCCGTATGATTCTATCCATCTACCCATCAGTCTTATCAGTCCATCCATCTATCTATCCATCTGTCTGTCTGTCTATTTATCAATCCATTTTCTGAACACTGGAGTGTAGGTTGTATAATATCATAACCTTTTAATATTCAGCATTTAATACTGCCATGTACATTTCCAAAGAACAAGGATATTTACTTATGTATGTACCTAAGTGCAGTTATCCGAAATTTAATATTGATATAAAGCTTACAGTCTATATTCCAATTTTTTATATGTGTCAATATGAAATTTTTAAAATGTCCTTTTGAACCTTCTCTCCTGCCTTGTTAAATTCCATCCAGGATCACATATTCCATTTAATTGTCATTGTCTCTTTAGGATCTCTTTCTTTTTTTTATTGTTGGAACATATATACAACATAAACTTTCCCATGTAAACCAGAGCATACCATTCAGTGGGATTAATCACATTCACTATGTTATGATACCCTCACCACTTTTCATCACTAAAACTTACCAATTTCCCCCAAACAGAAACCCTATACCCATTTCACATTAACTCTCCATTCTCCCTCCTTGCCCACTGTCCCTAGAAACCAGTACTCTAATTTCTGTCTCTATGATCTTACATATTCACCAATAGATTCTTTATAGTTAACATAGGGCTTAAATTTAACATCTTAAATCTTTAACATTCTCGTTTGCTTTAGTATCAATTTAACTTCAATAGTATGCACAAACTATGTTCCTATACCCCTTCATCCCCCAACCTTGATTTAGTTCTTGTCTCAAATTACATATTTATACATTATGAGTTCAAAACCACTTATTTATCATTACATTTTTGTATTTGCCTTTTAGATCCTGTAGGAAGTAAAAAGGGGAGTTACAAATCAAATATACAGTAGTACTGGTATTTATATATACCCCTACCTTTACCCTTACCAGAGACCTTTATTTGGTCTTGTGGCTTTGTTCTATTGTCTATTGTCCTGTCCATTCAACCTGCAGAACTTTCTTCAGCATCTCTTGTAGGGTTGTTCTAGTGGTAACAAACTCCCTCTGCTTTTCTTTCTCTGGGAGTGTCTTAATCTCCCCCTCATTTTTGTCTTCTTTTCTCTATTTTCCTGACTATATGATTTCAATCATACTGTCTTCCACTTGATGTATTCTTTCTTCTGCCTATTCAAATTCAACTATTGTATGCCTCTAGTGTATTTTTAATCTCTATTATTGTGCCTTTCTTTCCCATACTTTCTGTTATGTTCCTTTTTATGCTTTAAAATTCTTCTTCATGGTCACACAATGTCTTCTTAATATCCTTTAGCTCTATATCCATATTTTCCTTCATCTCATTGAAATGATTTAGGAGATTTGTTTGAACTTCTTTTATTAGATTGTTCCAAAGTCTGTGTTTCCTCTGAAGTTTTAATTTGTTCCCTTGACTGAGCCATATCTTCCTATTTCTTAGTATGGTTTATAATATTTTGCTGATGTCTGGGCATCTGATTGATGAATTAACTGAAGATAGTTTCTCTCTTGTCTAGCGTTTTATTGTTGATTGGCTTTGTGTTAAGGCTCTTCTTTGTTTCAGCTCCAGGAGAAAGCTTCCTTTCCTCTGTTCTCTCTCTGGGAATCTTGATCTGTTATGTTTGTTTTTGTGCGGAATTACCTCCCCAGTTCCTATGATTTGTTTACATTCTCTCCCTCACTCAGTATCCCCTTTTCCTTACATTTTTCAGTACTTGGACCTGTCCTGTCTTAGAGCTATTCAGTCCCCCTCCTTTTTTTCTGTGAGGCCTTTCTGCCTCTGGTTTCTTCCCTGATAGGGTATCCCACCCTGGGGAGCCAGATTGGGTCAATCCAGAAAAGTCCACTTTGTGATTTTGTAGTCCAGCCAACAGAAAATGGATTGAGTGCATGCATCTCTTGCTAATAGTTCTGCCATGGTCTCTTTCTCTCTTTTTACCCCCTGGGGTCCCTTTTGTATGCATCTTGCAGCAAAACTTAATGGCTTGATTTCCACCCTGGGTCTGTGGACTTGGGTCCCTGTGTCTGGATATGCATGGGGTTCTAACTAGCTTCTATGAGTGACTCTATAGTCTATTTCTGCAGCAGGAGGGACCCAGGCCATGCTGCCCCTACATGACTCCCAAACCACACAGGACCAAGTGAGGGGGAGGGGTATGGACTGGTGGATCTGAGGTGGAAATTTCCTTCCTGTTCTTGGAGATTATTTTTCTTTTTCTTTTACTCAATGTTTGTGGGGTCCTTCTCCAGTCTCTTATCATCTTCCAGAGTTCTAAGCAAGTGGGATTTGTCCTTTTATTAGCTTAATTTGAGGGGATATTTTTCCCGGGGATGTCTTATGCCACCATGTTGATGACATCACTCCAGGCTCCCTCATTTTTGAAACGTAATTTTGCTGGATATAGAATTCTTGGTTGGCAGTTTTTTTGCTTTCAGCCCTTTAAATATGTCATCCCACTGCCTTCTTGCTCCATGTTTTCCGATGAAAAATTGGCACTTAATTTTATTGAGGCTCCCTAGTATGTGACATGGTGCTTCCCTTTTGTGACTTTCAGTATTCTTTTTATCTTTTGCGTTTGCCAGTTTGATTATGATATGTTGTGGCATGAGTCTATTTGGTTTTTTTCCTATTTGGAGTTTGTTGAGCATCTTAAATGTATATATTCATGTCTATCATTAAATTTGGGACATTTTTAGCCATTATTCCTCTGAATATTCTAATGCTTTTTCTCTTCTCATTCTGGGACTTCGACATTGTGTATACTGGTATGCTTGATGGTATCTCACAGGTTCCTCAGGCTCTGTTTGTTTTTCTTCATTCTTCCTTCTGCTCCTCAGACTGGATGATTTCAGTTGTATTATCTTTATGTTCACTGATTCTTTCTTCCAGTTTCAATCTGCTATTGAACTTCTCTAGGGAATTTTTAATTTCAGTCACTGCTCCGTTTGGTTCCTTTTCATAATTTCCATCTCTCCAATGGTATTCTCTTTGTGTTCATCTATCATTTTACTGATTTCCTTTAGCTCTTTGAGCATGTTTAGGACCATTTTTTCGAAGTCTTTGACTGGTATGTCCCATGTCTGGTCCTTCTAATTGATGGTTTCTAATTCTTTAATCTCCTTTTCCTGATTGTTAGAGACATCACTTCCTGGTTTTTTTGTATGCATTGTAATCTTTTGTTGAAACCTGGACATTTTGATATTTTAATGTGTTATTGCTGGAATATAGACTTTGAAGCATTTATTCCTTGAGCTTCTATCCAACTGTTGTTATGGCAGTGCTATCCTTGAATGCCAGGAGCTAGCAACAAAGAAAATAGAAGTTAAAACAAGAAAATACCTTTCCCAGTCTCTGCAGATTGACCTGTGCAAGTGCTCTTCTTCAGAATTATTTATACAGTGAGTTTAGAGAATAGCTCTGGGCCAAAGCATACAGTCATGTGTATGTGGCCTTAGGAATTCCTCCATCTACACAGATACAAATGTCTCTCTTACCTAGGATACAGTTTCCTCATGGTCCTACACACTGCACTGTATGTACTACTGCCAGCAGTCCCTTGCCCCTGGCGGCCACGTGACTGCTGTCCCACAGCATTCTGTAGGATAGCTCTCTGAGCTGCCTTCTATACAAAGAATAAGTTCTGGAATGGTGAGTCCCTCAGGCCACCACCAGACAGATTGTGCTAGAAATATATACTCCCAGCATGTCCATGAGGGTTACTCTGCTCCCTCCCAAACTGGGACCAGAACTCCATACTGGGAGTTTGGGCTGGCTCTGCACAGAACTGATGAGGGTGAGGGAGGAGTCAGTCAGGGAGCCATGAGATCCTCCCACTTTTTTATTTATTTTTATTTATTTATTTTTCTTTCTTTGAGATCCTCTCACTTTTATGTAGCCTTTTTCTTGATTTCAGCATTTGCCCTGTTACTGCAGTCATTTAATTGCTTTCTGGAGCTTTTAGAAAGATGTTTCTGTCAGTTATTGTTATTTGTTCAAAGATTCTTTGGGGGGGGCAGAACTTACCTTTTTCATACCCTCTTTGGACCTTTTTATTTTTGTGTCAAACTTGAGTCATTTTGCTATAACACCATATTTGTTTAGTGTACATATACAAATATACTCATAAAACAAGGAAGAAATATTAATAACCATTACAGTTCTCATTTCTATAACTAGTCTTGTGATTGTAGCTCATATTTATAACTACCTTCTTCCATTACCCATTCCATATTCCCTTTACCCTCAACAAGCACCTCAGCTGGCCATGGTTCTTTCCTAGGTAGGGTGACCCAAACCCTCATTGCTGAACTTTCTGAGCCATTAGTAGTCTGGCCTACTTGGGTTTTGCAGTTTTCCATTGACTTTAATCACAGGGCATTGTAGTACTAAGAGATGCCTAAGGGGATCTCCTTATTCCAAGAAAATTTTTCTTTACCTCAATTGTGTAGTTGCAGTCCTATTTCCCCTTGACAGTCATGATCACTCACCCCAATCAGTACAATAATTCCCTTCTTTGCCTGTTGATTCAAAGGCATGAGCCCAGTGTGGCCAGGTGGCAGTCTTAACTTCAAATTCGATGGAATCATTGTTGTGTCTCCTGGTGGAAGCACTCCTCCTTTTGAAACTAAGATCTGTAGACCAGCAGTTTAAGGTTACAGGGACAAGAAGCAAAAATTTTCCTAGTGGGTCACTAGGGGTATAGTGAGTAGGGCCGCTCCCATTTTCACCCCTTGATTCCTGGAATCATGAATCCTAGGTATGGGAGAAACAGCACCATAGCGTGCATGCTGATGTATAGCATACAAAGCCTCCTGGAGAACATTGTTCCAGCCCTGCTGATGGATGTAGGATAACTGAATACCTGAAAGTAACTTGTTTTTTCCCTGTTGCTAAGATACAAAAGAATGAATTATATGTAAATTAGAAAGTAATGAAATGTAATCCTCTTTTGATGCCAAATTCTGGTTTTGGTGGTTAAAAACGTCCTGTTGAAGCAATAAAGTATAAAAACTAGCTTCAACCAGTGGGCTGGACCTGCACAGAAAAAGTCCCTTGCTGTCCTCACTTCAACTTGCTTAATTAACATAGTAAAATTCCCACCCAGGGGTGGAGTTATCCGCCCCTTCTTTGATCATGCAGTGTATATGCAAGCATGATTTCCTGAACATACTATTCATACAATTATAAAACTAGCTATGTATGTTCATCCATATGTATAAAAGCTAATGCATAGTTAAAGCAAATGCTAAGTAGTAACTTAGGTATTTAAGCAAAAGTAAAACCACAGCATGGGGAGTTGGGTCTGAATCGCTTTAAACCAACCTTGGCTCCTGTCTGCAAACATAATAAATGTAAGTCCTGCCTAACTCTCGTGTTAAAGTTGTTTTTTTTTTCTGGTTATCCCCAAAGGCCCAGCTTTGGGGCCTAACAAATTGGCAACAATGAAGGGCCTAAAATAAATAAATAAAGAAAATGCTTCCAAGGTGGACTATGGAGGGGGTTGTCCACACTGGGACATCCCTGACTCCAGCAGCTGCTCGGAATTTTCCCGAGGACTTGGGAGTTACCCAGGGCAGAGTCCCTTTCCAGTCACCTATGGAATCAGCTCACAAGTTGAGGACAGAAAACCTGTTCGTCTCCTTCCCTTGGTGGGTGAGTTCGTTCCTTTATTACTTCTGTTTGTTCTTTTCTAGCTGACCACGAATTAGTGTTTGGTTTCAGTTTTGCCTTTTCTCTTCGGCTTTGGCTAAGTGCAAGTTAGCATTTGGTTTACCTTCACTAAAGTAGCAAAGGTTTGGTAGTAGTGGGAGAGGGTTCATGGGTTTGAGTCCCACTCCCTCGCTCCCTTAAAGGGGAAGCCTGCTGCCTTTTGTGACTTTGTTTTGGCTATTCTCTCTCTCTCTCTCTTTCTTTCTGCTGCTATGGGGAACGAGTGTCAGTACCAGAGTGCTCACCACTAAGATGCATCCTGAAAAATTGGTCTAAATGTGGGGGATCTGGGTTACAGAAGCATAAATTAATTAGTTTTTGGTAATGAAGCTTAACCTAGGTATAGATTAAATCACAGAAAAATATGGCCAAAAATAAATGGGTCTTTAAATTTTAAGACTATATTGCCATTAAGCTTGTTTTGTAAACAGCAAGAAAAATGGGCATAATGTCCCATATGTTCAAATCTTCTTTAAGTTGTGGAAAAATAAACTAAAAAAAATGTGAGTTAATGCTGTGTGAGTCCTCTTCAGCCCCAAAGATCTTAAAAGCAGTAAAAATCAAAGATGTGAAATGATGGAAATCTTGGAAACAACAATACCAAGGAAGTAAGAATTATAAGTCAAATAGTAAACTCTATGTTTCTGTTGTTCTCTTTGGCATTTGTCTGTTTGTTCAGTGTATATTTTCATACCTCTGGATGGTAATATTAAATTAACAAATAAAAATTCTTAAAAGA
>JAQZBX010095659.1:0-11889 GCA_029593785.1 Cabassous unicinctus
TTTTTTTGGTGATATAAGGGACCCAAAAGTCCTCTGATAGATCACCCCCTTCACCGAGTGGACCTTAAATAGGCATGTGGAAACTAATCAAGCCCTTCCCACTTCCTGGCCTTTCCAGGGGAGCTGAAGTTTTGATGCTTGTCAGTGCAGAGCGATAAATTGGCTGCCTCTGCCCCCTCTGGAGCCAGGCCTCATTGTCAGTGGGCTGCTGGGTAAATCAGGTTTCCTCAGCAGATTCACCTCTCCCCTCAGCCTGGCACTGTTTCAAGCCAGCTTATCTGCTCCCTAAATCTATGAGGGGGTCCAGGCAGCCAAATCCACAGAAGTTAAACCCCTCTCCACTTTCTGTCAGAGCCCTCCCTCCCTCAGAATATGTTCCCTCACACCAGGAGCAGGAGTCGCATGTGCAGCATTCATGGCTCCAACCAGCCATTTTCCCTGCGGGTGGGGCTCAGCTGTCTGTGTTAACCACCACAGGCAGGCTGAAAACTCATGAATCTCCACCAATCATTCCATGCTGTCGATCTGCCCACTGCTAGATGACCCACGGTTCTCGCTCTGTGCACCCATAGCACAGACCCTCCACAATCGGCCATCCCCAGAGAGGTAGTCAGTGAGTACCTTCCTAAACTGATGCCATCTTGCCTCCCTTTTCATGTGCTTTTTAGCCAATTGTACTACTTCTATGGAGAAGTATCTATTCAAACCACTTGTCCATTTTTAAAATGGGTGTCTTTTTATTTTTGAGGTATAGGATTTCTTTATACATGATAGATAATATACTCCTATCAGATATATGGTTATCAAATATTTTCTCCCATTGAATAGGCTGCCTTTTCACTTTTTTGACAAACTTCATTGAAGAGCAAAAGTTTTTAATTTTGAGGAGGTCCAATTTATCTATATTTTATTGTGTTGCTCATGCATTATGTGTAAAGTTTATGAAACGATTTCCTCTACAAGATCCTGTAGATACTTCCCTACATTATCTGCCAGGAGATTTATGTTCTGGGCTCTTAGGGCACTTTTAGGGCTTTAGAATTGTTCTGCATGATCCTGCAATAACAGATACAGGCCATTTTAAATTTCTTCAAAATTTATAAAAGTGAATGGTCCAAAACATGACTCATACTGTAATCCATTGACCATGGACAGGAGCAATGCTTCGATATTTGTACATCAATTTTAACAAACTTACCATCCACATGTAAAATGTTAATATTGGAGAGGGGCAAAGGGGGAGATCATTGGGTATATGGGAATCCCCTATGTTCTCTACATGCCTTTTCTGTAACCTAAATGTTCTTTGAAGGTAAAATGTAAAAAAAATAAGACACCAGGGGAATATATGAAAGAAAATGTCATTGTATATACAAGACAACTAAACTTTCAGCGATGAAAGACATAATGTAAAAAAAAAAAATTGTTTAAATTTTATTTGTTATTTTTAAAACTATCATTATCATTTCATTTTCTTATAAATACTATTTTGTCGTTTCCTTGGCTTCATCTTTGGAGAGGTTTCGGATCACAGAAGGGTCGCAACCATGGCAGGGAGGAACATTGATGTGGGATGTCAGTGATGGGATGCATGGGAGGGGGTTCATCTGGGGCATGCCTCTAAGTCATATGAATATGTTCAAGTATTCATTGGGCATTGTCATGGTGAGTGGAGATCCACATAATAACCAAAAGAATATCAAATTCCCATCTTGGAGAGTTCTACATTCTCTAATGGAATGATAAGAATCCTCTGAGTACAGGGGCAATGCTTAGTGAAGGATGGACCATTGTGCTGGGCCTTTGATATTGATGATGTACTTTTTTTTTTTTTAGAAGGTGTGCTCACTTGCACACCTCCTATTTTTTGTTTTTATTTTACAAGGAGGTCCTGGGGATTGACCCTAGGTCCCTCCGTATGGCAGATGGATGCCCAACTACTTGAGCCACATCCATCCCCCATGGTTGTACTTTTGAAACTTTTCTTTTGAAATTGAAATTTATACAAGTATTATATGTTGCCTAAGAGTGTGCTCCTGAGGGCCTCCTTGTTGCTCAAATGTGGCCTCTCTCTAAGCCAAACTCAGCATTTAATGCACTACCTTCTCCCAGTTTGGGACATGACTCCCAGGAATGAGCCTCCTTGGCACTGAGCTAGTAATACCAAGTGCCAACTAGCAATGCACTTGGAAAAAGACCTTGACCAAAAGGGGGAAATGTTAAATACAATTGAGTTTTTATGGCTAAGAGATTTCAAAATGAGTTAGGAGGTTATTCCAGAGGTTACACTTATGCACATCTCAGCAGTATCTCATAGATTGTCACAGGAAATAGTGCTCTTAATAGCAGGGGTCCTGAAGGTTCTAGAGATATACAAATGCTATATGCAGAGCAGAGAGCTCAGGAGGTTGGCATCCTGCCACTGTTCCTTACTTTGGATTACAGTCCCCAGTGTGATGGAGTTGGACTCATTTGTGGTTCCCTTACAAATGGCTCTTCTGCCCCTTCTATTTGAACCTATAGTTAGTACTATACTTGATACATGTATGCCCAAGAGTCTTAAATCTTTGGTCCATCCATGTGCTAGTCAGACCCTGAATCTAAGCAGAGTTGCAACACCTACTTTCCACTTCATTGAACTCACTCAGGACAACTAACAAGGTGAAAATGATGGACAATACTCATCACAAGTAAGAGAGTGAGTCTGCAACTGCAAGCAAGACAGTTGCATCCATTTACCCCATGAGATCTAAGCTCCCTCTCAATTAGGCAGACTGGTCATCACCATCCCAAAATCCTCAAGACTGAGGACTGAACAATGGAATGAAGTAGACTTACTATTATTCTGTTATAGACATTGTTAACCTAGCAATGGAAGAACTTTTATCATTGATGTGGAGGCAATGGTCACCAGAGGTTCTGAGGAGAGGGACTGGGAAAAAAATAGGTGTATTTTGGGACATTGGAATTGTCCTGCATGACATTGCAATAATGGATTCAAGCCATCATATATTTTGTCATAACTTACAAAATTGCATGGGGCAGAGTGTAAATTCTAACCTATAATCCATAGTTAGTGGCAATGCTTCAATGTGTGTTCAATTATAACAAATGTACCACACTAATGAAGGATGTTAATGTGGGAAAATGTTGGAGGGGGCAGGAGTGGGGCATATGTGAATCCTCAATATTTTCTATGTAACATTTATGTAATCTAAAGTTTCTTTAAAAATAAATTAAAAATGAAAAAAAAACATGAATATATGAACTATATACTTTAAAAAATGAATGCAACTGAAACTGTATGTGGAAAATGTCATATGTCATATTTAATGACTGAAGAGTTCAAAGTAGCAATTATAAATGTTTCCACAATAATAAAAGAAAGCTTGGTTAAAGTAGCAAAGCAATATATACCAACAACATTATACCAAATAGTTGATATTAAAAAGACATAGAGTTTTTTAAAAGAACCAAATGGAAACTCTGGAGATGAAAATAATAATAACTGAAATTTAAAAAATCACTTCACACGTTCACTTGTAGATTTGAAATGACAGATTTATGAGGATTATCAGAATTACTAACGAGAATAATGCAAACATTACAGACACAGCAATGATTATAAGAAACATCTTGAATAATAAAAAACCAACAAATAAGAAACAGAAAAATTCCTAAAAATACCCAAAATGATGAAACTGAATCCAAAATAAATAAATAATCTGAATATGCATATCATAAATGAAGAGAATGAATAAGCAATCATAACTTCTCACATAAAAGCCAAGGTGACTATAGCTTCACAGCTATATTTTACCTATCATTCAAAGAGGAATTAGTTTCAGTTTTTCACAAATTGTTCCAAGAAATAAAAGAGAAATGGACACTTCCTAACTCATTTTATAAGGCCCACATTCTGTGGAGAACAAAACCAGAAAGAGTCATCAGAAAAAAAGAAAACAACATTCTGACATCTCTACTGAATTTGAGTACAAAATCTCAACAAAATTCTAAATAGAAAAACCCAGTAAAATATAAAAATAATTATGTGGGCTAAAAAATATCATTTATTCCAGAGATGCAAGGTTGATTTAACATGTGTCCATCATTTAATATAATACAGTAAATCAATAGAATAAAATATAAAATCACATAATCATCTCAACAGACATGGAAAAATATCTGTAAAATCCAATATAATTTTATTATATAATAAAATCATTCTTCAAACTAGGTAATGAAAAAAACTGAGTGCTAACATCATTCTTAATGCTAAAATCCAGGACGTTTTGACCGAAGATAAGCAGCAAGAGAAGGTGTCTGCCCTGGATACTTCTACTCAACATTGTACTAAATGTTATAAGCCAGAGCAATTAGGCAAGAAAAATAAATACTATGAATACAGATCAGAAATCAAGGAATAAATTCTTTTGTTTCACAAATTATATAATCTCATGTAGTGAAAATTCTGAGGAATTAAGAAAAGTCTATTAGAACTAATAAATTAGTTCAGCAAATTTGTAGGAAACAAGATCCATATAGAGAAATCTACTGTATTTCTATACACTGATAATGATTATCCCTAATCATGCCATTATGAATTATGTCCCTGACATAAACAGCCAACATCTTTGGAGCTCATCTCTCTGAATTCCCACAATCTTTATTCTTCAAATATTTGCACACAAATCCTCTTCAGCAGCATGTCTCTTCTTATAAATATTTCTTCCAAATATTTCTTAGCCATTTCTCTTCACCCACTCTAAGACACCTCTCAAAATTCTTTCAATCTTCTTTGGATCATCTGTCTTAACCAGCTCTCCAACTCATCTTTCATTTCTCCCCCTCATTCATCACTTCTTAACTTCATACTTCCAATTTATTGTTTTAATAGCTCAGTCACATCTGGAAAAATAAGAAAATAACCAACATGTGTAGTGGAAATGATAAGTCCTAAGGGGGCTATCTAAATATATGGAAGGATTTAATTGTCAGAGTGGGAGGTGTACTTTTATTGACAGTTGAAATTTGATATATGAGGCAAATATAACAGATATGAAGAACTTTCCTGACAGTGAGAAAGCAGGTATAAAATCACATGATGACAGATTTCCCAGGGAGCTGCAATAATGCCCTGAGATCAGAGTGGAGATTGGGTGAAAGGGTTGTGGAGAATAGCTTCAAAAGATAATAGGAGCAAGGACATAAGATTCAGAGGTCACAGCATGACTTATCTTTAAGCATGAGTTAATATGAAGAGAGTTGAGGGGGCTTTCAGCACAGCTGTGGAAAATGTCTATATGAAAGTAACCGCTGTGGTTGCTCTGTTGAAAAGTATCTAAATTGAGGCAAGGACAGAGCACAAACACCATTTAGAAACTATTGCAGTAATGCATGAGAGAAATAGGTGTGGCTTGAAACATGGAAATGAATGTGAAAATTATGTCCATCTGTGGTATATTTTGAAGGTCAATGTGAAATGAGTGGGAGTTTGATTTTGGTTCTGAGCAACTGGAAAGATGCAATTGCAACAGTTGAAACGGAAGGCATAAGGAGCTGAAGCAGATGCTTAAGAATATCAAATACAATGTAATCATTTTGCATTTTTATATAATGTGTATAACCATAATATAATTAAATATATAGTGATGGTTAATTTTACATGTCAACTTGGCTAGCTTTTGTTATCTAGTTTTTTGTCCAAACAATGGCCAAGATGTTGCTGTGAAGGTACTTGGTATAAATAAATACAATAAACATTCAGTCAACTTTTAGTAAAGTTGGTTGTTCATATCCAACATTGAGGATTAGAAGGATTCAGTAGTGGTTCTTCCCACCAAATCTACTTTCATCCCATGTATTTGGCATGTGCAGAAAGCAGATGTCTCATTGGGGATGACAGTGAAGTTTTATAAACTTATTCAGGTGGTGACTCCAACTGCAACTCCTAATCCATGTGTCATATTTGCTTGAGCAAATGGACAAATCCCCTACTATCAGGTATGCAGCTATTGATCTTTTTTCCTTAATACTTACTAGTAAAGACAACAAGAATCAGTTTGCTTTCAGGTGGCAAAGCCAGGAATACAACTTCATCTTCCATGCATATATCAACTCTCCAGATTTTTCTCATAACCTAGTCCATTCCTTCCAGAAGACAGCCTGGTGGTCCAATACACCAATCACATTATGCCAACCAAGCTTAGTGAGCAAGACGAAACACTTATTCTCGACTAGTTCGTGAGACACTTGTGTATCAGAGGGGTGCAAGTGAATATGAAAAAATTCAGACACCCATCTATGTGGAATTTCTAGACATCCAGGGAAGTGAGGCTTGTAAAAACACGCCTTATAAATTGAAGAATAAACTGATGCATTTGACAATTCCTACAACCAAAACAGAGGCAGAAAAACTTTGAATTTGGGAGTCAACATAATCCTCTTTTAAGTTTGTTCCTCTAGCCCTTTTGCTGAGTTACCCAAAATGCTGCTAGTTTTCTGTGGGTATCCAAACAAGAAAAGGCTCTTCCAAAGACACAGGCTGCCTTGCAAGCTGCTATTTCACTTAGTCCTTAGGATCCATCAGATCAATAGAATACAAGTGCCAGTGCAAGAAAGAGATGATGTTTGGAGACTTTGGAAGGCCTCTTTAAGTAAATACATTGCAGACCCTTAGGATTGTGGAGCAATGATCTGCCTTCCTTTGGGGAAATAGATTTTTCATTACCACTGGGTATTAATACAAAACAAATTCCTAGCTGCATGCCACCATTATATCATGCATAATGAGCTGCCCATCATGAACTGGATACAACTATAGAATAGAATACTGAGCCTGAATTTCATACAGCTCTGTTTATATGCAGGCACCACCTGAATGTAGACAGCCTCAGCACTACAGCCCCTTTATGGCACATCCTAGGACAGTATAAATAGTAACACTCACTGCAGAGATAAATTTAAGTAGGTCATTTTTCCATTCATTTGCCTGATAGGAGACATGGCAGAGGGGCATTTGTATGTGCATTCATGTGCTGTGACCAATGATTTGGCTGTATTCTTAGGTACCTGGAAGGAACTTTTGGAAAATTGATGACAAGAAGTTCTGTGAGAGAATATTGTAAATAGACACTAATAAATGGGCAAAATAAAGATATGAGTGACCCAAGTTAATGCTTATGTAAGAGTGATCTCAGCAGAGAAGCAATTTAAAAATAAAAAGTATAGGGTGGCTCATTTTAGCTGAACACCAGTCAGCCTCTTTCTACAAGAACTAATTTCATTCCCCAATGGACTCACAATGTGGCTAAGGTTTCAGCAATGGAAGATGTGCATGGGCTCAGCAACATGGACTATTACTCACCAAGCCTGACCTGGCTACAGCCATGTGTGGGGACCCAAAATGCCAGAATCTGGAACCAACACTCAGTCCTGATATGGCATATATCATTGAGGTGATCAGTCCAGTGGCAAGCTGATTATACTGGATAACTTACATATTGGAAGTGGAAATGTTTTCTTCTTACTTGAATAGACACTTATTCTGGACATGGATTTGCCATCCCTACATGCAAAGCTTCTGTCAAAACTACCATCCATGTACTAATTTAATGCATTATTTACCATTATGGAATTCCATACCATATTGCTTCTGATCAAGGAACTCACTTCATAGCAAAGAAGTGCTGCAATGGACCCATGATCATGGAAGTAACTGGTCCTACCATGTTCTCCATCATCCTGAAGCAACTAGATTGGTAGGTCAATAGAATGGAATTTTGGTGACTCAGTTATGGTCTCCAAACACTTTGAAGGCCTGGGACAATCTTTTCTTCTATGCTATATATACTCTAAATCAGTATCCAACATATGGTTCTGTTTCTCCCAGAGACAGGATTCATGGGTCCTTGAATCAAATGGTGGAAAAAGGAATGGCACTGCTCATTATTTCCACTAGTGATCTAATTCCAAAATATCTGCCTCATGTCCTTGTGACTTAGGCTCTTCTGGTCTGCCATTCTTAGTCCTAAAGGGAGGAGTGCTTCAAACAAGAGACACAGGATAATTACATTGAACTGTTAAGACTACTACCCAGATACTTTTGACTCCTCATGCTTATGAATCAACATCAAAGTAGGAAGTTACTCTATTACTCAGGGTGACTGATCTTGCTTACCAAGTGGGGCATTGGACTACTACTACACAATGGAGATAATATAGGAAGTCACATAGGGTTCCTTAGTACTACCATGCCCTGTAAATAAAATCAATGGAAAACTACAAAAACCCATTTAAGTGGATTATTAATGGCATGTTCCACTAAGAAATGGTGATTTAGGTCACCCTAGCCAACAAATAACCACAGTAATCTGAAGAGTTTGCTGAGGGTAAAAGGAATATGGACTGGGTAGTGAGAGAAGGTAGTTATAAATACCAGGTAAAATCATATGACAAGTCTTAAAAATGAGCAATCCAATTGTTATGTGTAGCTCTTCTTTAATATATTATGTATATATTCGTATATATTTTATTTTTGTTTCCTCGGCTTCCTTTTCCACATCATATAGCATAAGTTATATTAACTTTTCATCACAGAATTTCAGTTAAAGGGCATCATGTATAATTGTGGTTATCACCCAAAATCTTGGATCCTCTTCTGGGGAAGGGGTTAGTGCATTGGTAATTAACTGTACACAAAAGAATTGAATCATGTTTAGAGGAAGTTTGATTTTGCTATTTTCTTATTTGGAGGTAAAGTATGTTTTAGGTAGATGTGTATGGGTTCAGAATTGACAAAGGGAGGGCTGCATATATTAATTTTAGGTGTCAACTTCGCTATGCTTTGATGCCCAGTTGTTTCTTCAAACACTGGCTTAGAGATTGCTATGATCAAATATTATAGAAGTGACTAGCATCTACTAACAGTTGATTTTAAGTTAAGGAGATTACCCTTAATTATGTGGGTGGATCTTTTCCAAACAGTTGAAATGCATAAGGAAAATACTAACAAATAAATAAATTATGGTTTCCAGAAGAAGAGGAAATTCTTCCTCGTGCCCAGTCTTTTAGACTGCTGACTTCCCTATGGATTTTGGAATCAAGACTTCAACATCATTCTTGCCTGAATTCCTCTACTGTACAGAATTTAGCCTGTCCTATGGAATTTAAGATTGCTACCACAATCACTTATGCAACTTCCTTAAAATAAATCTCTTTTATAAACATGTGCATACATTCTCTTCATTCTGTCTCACTAGTGATCTCTGATTAATAATCACTTCCATACATTATTATAATTATAGTCAATATTTGATGTTGGCTTGCCTAACAACGAGATCTATGTTTTAATCCATAAAGGATCTCCTCCTGCATGCAAACCCTCTTGTAGCTATGAGGTAACCTTCACCCCAACCCTCTCAAGTTCTTTCTTTTCCCACTTCATGACATAAATATAGAGGGAATTATGGTTGCTCATATAGAGTCAAAGCTACTTTGTCTCCTCCAATTCCATGTGGCCCCACTTCCCTGTGAGCACTAATAGATTGATGCATGTCACACTGAAGAATGTATTCAGTATGTATGACCAACAGTGATTTTCTATTTTTCTATTTATCTCAGCAGCAGGTGGTATGGTTGGTCAGTGGGGGATTATATTCCCCCACTCATGCACTCAGACTCTTCAGGTCTGAAGCTTAAGAACAAGAGTATTTCCTGACTCTAGGTGCTCCTGGGCAGGGATTGCTCTGATTGTTATGAAAGACATGACCTATGTTTCCAAAAGCAAAAACTCTACACCTCTAAGAAGACATACAAATGTCACTTCTCTCTTGCTGATCATGTGGTCACACTGAATTCCAATCAACCCTGTGCGGGACAGAAACATGCAGCTCCAGTAAGAACTTTTCCTTCCATGAGGAATGAGGGATGTGCTTGTGGTAGTTCTGATTGGGATCTATTCACATAGAACCCATCTCCTTAAAGAACTATGATGATGCCATGGAGTTTCCCATTGGCCTTTTATGCTTAATGTCTTGCCCAGAGCCAACTACAAGGACACTCCTGTAATACCAAAGAAAATAACTGCCTTTTTTTTTTTAAAGGGACCATCAATGAGGAAGGACTATGCTATTCTGAAGAGATTGTGATAGGAAAGATACAATCTAACTGTCAAAAGTAATGGGAATGCCCCCTAATTTTGTTTCCTCGTTGTACATACCTTATATTCTTATTTCTCATTTATTCAGTCAAGAATGTGTGCCAAGTACTGAAAGAAAAATGCATAAAACATGAATGTTTTTCTCACGGGGATCTTACAAAGTGCAAGCAGAGGAGAGACATGCAAAATCTTTTTGATTTATAGTTGGATTGGATAGCGAGACTACACATTTACTCACACATATTAAATTGACTCAATATTAAATATTGTGAAAAAATAGAATGACTATCTAAACTTGGTCCGCAGCCTCCGAAGTCCATCTTTCCTGTTAGGCGGCCAGGGCCGCGAGGGGAGGCGACAGCTATGGCTTTAAAATGCCGCCCGCACCCTGCTTTCCTCCCTCTGCCCTAGGCCTCCTCGCTCTTCTCGCCCGCGGCCCGGAAGCCTCTCCATGCCGTACAGTGCCCCTGCCTGGGCAAAGCGCTGCAGCTGCTGCCCCGCGCCAGGCCCGCCGCCGCCTGCGCCTTGGAGACCCGGCTTGCACCGCCCACCCGGCGGCGCTATGGCGAGGCGGCGGTCGAGCGCGAGGACGACCCCAAGTTCTTCAGGATTGTGGAGAGCTTCTTCGACGCGGCAGCGGCATCCTGAAGGACAAGCTGGTGGAGAACCTCAGGACGACCCTCGAGAGTGAGGAGCAGAAGCTGCACCGGGTGCGCGGGATCCTGCGGATCCTCGAGCCCTGCAACCCCTTGCTGAGCCCCTGCTTCCCCAGCCTGCATGACGAAAGCTCCTGGGAGGCCATCGAGGGCTACCGGGCCCAGCACAGCCGGCACCGCACGCCCTGCAAGGGAGGCATCCGATACAACACAGGTGTGAGTGTGCATGAAGTGAAAGCTTTGACTTCTCTGAAGACGAATAAGTGTGCAGAGGTGGATGTGCCATTTGGGGGTGCTAAAGCTGGTGTTAAACTCAATCCCAAAAACTATAATGATAATGAATTGGAAAAGAGCAAAAGGAGGTTCACCATGGAGTTGGCAAAGAAGCGCTTTATGGGTCCCAGTAACCACGTGCCAGCCCCGAAGTGAGCAAAGGGGAGCGTGAGATATCCTGGATTACCGACACCTACGCCAGCACCACAGGGCATAGGACATCAATGCGCGCACGCCTGCATTACCAGCAAGCCCATCCTCATATTTAATCTATGAATCATGACAAAATAACTACCTTGATGCCTGGAGAGAGCAAATAAGTTTAGTTTGTTTATTTTGTTTTTTTATTTGTGTGTTTTTATTTTATTTGTGTGTTTTAGATGGATGGGATAGTGGTGGAATTAATACAACCAACCAAACAGAAAGGTGTCAAGTTGTCCTATTATCCATCCAATAAAAGCTAGACTTCTATGGAATTGCTTTACATTTTACTTGGAATTGATATTCCCCAAATTTAATCTATATAACAACCTAATAAACAGAGGCATAGGAATGAAAGTACAATATAGCATTCACTAGCCTAACAGTCTACAGACTTTGGAGACATTCTCCAGGTTTTGTTTTTTCTTTTCATTTGGAAGGAGATATTTAAATCTTGTTAGTTCCTTGAAAAAAAGTTCTGTTATTAAACATTAAATAAGACTTTATTATTTAAATGTTTAAAGTTCTGTTGTTTACACATTAAGTAAAAAAGTATGAAAATATCTCAAAAAATAAATGTTTATTTTTTTTAAATCACTT
>JAQZBX010095660.1:0-11891 GCA_029593785.1 Cabassous unicinctus
TCTTCATTTCTAGACTCTCTTCCAGGCCTCTCCTGTCTTTTCTTTTCAGGCTGTAGCATACCCTTTAGTATTTCCTACAAAGTAGGTCTCTTGGTTACAGACTCTCTCAGTTTCTGTTTATCTGTGAATATTCTAAACTCACCCTCATTTTTGAAAGACAGTCTTGTCGGATATAAGATTCTTGGCTGGAAGTTTTTCGTTTGCAGTATAGTAAATATATTATACCACTGTCTTCTTGCCTCCATGGTTTCTGGTTATATGCATAACATATAGTATTACTGGGTATCCCTTATATGTTATGCATTGCTTTTCTCTTGCTGCTCTCAGAATTCTCTCTTTGTCTTTGGCATTTGACATTCTGATTAGTATGTGTCTCAGAGTTGGTCTATTCAGATTTTATCGGATGGGAGTACAGTCGTGCTTCTTGGACATGGATATCTATGTCCTTCAATAGCGTTGGGAAATTTTCTACCATTATTTCTTCAGATATTTCTTCTGCCCCTATTCCCTTCTTTTCTCCTTCTGGGACACCCATGACACATATGTTTGCTCGTCTCTTGCTGTCCTTTAGTTCCCTGAGACCTTGTTCAGGTTTTCCCAGTCTTTTCTTCATCTGTTCTTTTGTATGTTCACTTTCAGAGGCCATTTCTTCAAGCTCATCAAGCCTTTCTTCTGTCTCCTCAAATCTGCTATTATATGATTCCAGTGTATTTTTAATTTCATTTATTGCACCTTTCATTCCCACAAGATCTGCTATTTTTCTGTGTATGCGTTCAGATTCTTCTTTGTGCTCATCCAGTGTCTTCTTAATATCCTTAATTTCTTTAGCCAGCTCATTGAATTTATTGAGGAGATTTGTTTGAACATCTATGATTAGTTGTCTCAACTCCTTTATGCCATCTGGAGGCTTATCTTGTTCCTTTAACTGGGCCATATCTTCCTGTTTCTTGGTGTGGATTGTAATTTTTTATTGTTGTCTTGGCATCTGGCTTACTAGAGTATTTATTCTGGGTGCAGTTTTTCTTTTTAGTTTAGGGCTTCCTGCCCTTTCTCCCTTTCTGGTTGTGTAGTAGGAGCCAAGGGTATAGTTGGTGCTGTAAGCTGCGGAGGCTCAAGCCGCCCTTACTGCCCCAAGGACCAATGAAGCTTTTTCCAACTTTCTCCTTTGCCAGGGGTAGGGACAGAGCCACAGTTGTGTGGAATAATCCAACTCATGCTGGCCTAGATGGTAGTTGCCCAGAGATTCTGATGAAGGTTCATGCCCCTTTCTCCCCTGCCTGGGGTAGGGATGGAGCTGCAGGTGGGGCCAGCAGTCTATGCCATGCAGGTCCAAAATCACCACAGTTGACCCGGTAGACTTCCGATTACTCAGTCTGTGCCAGCCAAATGTACCTGCAGTTACCTGGAGAGGCTGGTACAGGGCCTGTCAGCTTCCTCCCTGCTAGAGGTGGGGCTGAAGCCTAGGCTAGGGCTGCAGGCCCATCTGGGTGAAAGAAACCAGTCTCTACCGTCACTGTGATTTTCAGTCAGCCCGGCTTCCCCTCATGCTGGGGGTGGAGTCAAAATGGCGGCTACCGGCCTCCTTCTGACTTGGAAAGGCTTATTAAACTTTAGCTGTTCTTAGGGTTATACGTTAGCCTGCCAAATTTACTGATCAGTAGCTGAAATCAGTGGCCAACCGTCTCTTCCTCCCCTGTTTTTGGGAAATGGAGCTTCCAGTTCCTGCCACAGAATAGCTCCTGGGGTGGCTTGTGCCGCCAAAGTAGGATGATCACTGGCCTCCGTGGCATGGCCTGTAATTTCCCGGAGAGGCTGGCGCAGGTCCCCCAGCTTCCTCCCTGCCCGAGGTGGGCCTGGGGCTTAGGCTAGAGCTGCAGTCTGATCTAGATGGAACGAAGCTGGTCCCTACCAGCACTGTGATTTTCAGTCAGCCCCATTTCCCCTCATGTCAGGTGCAGAGTTAAGATGGCGGCCACCGGCCTCTTTCTGACTTGGACAGGTTCAAACTTCAGCTGTCCTTACGGTTATACTTTAGCCCACCAAATTTACTAATCAGTAGCTGAAGTTGGTGCCCAACCGTCTCTTCCTCCCCCGTTTTGGGAAGTGGAGCTTCCACTTCCAGCCTCAGAACAGCTCCTGTGGTGGCTTGTGCCTTTGGTGGAGGATGGGCACCCACCTCCGTGGTGTGAAGGGCTCTACTCACGAATCTTCTCTGCAGATGAGCAGTCTCCTCCTTCCATTCTTTTAAGGATGTTGCAGGATGCTCTTCTCGTCTCCTGCAGCCCCCAGACAAGTGCTCTAGATAGCTGTGGGTGATCACCAACTACCCCGTAGCAGGAGCTGATTCTCGGAGCTCTTTACTCTGCCGCCATCTTGCTGGTTGTCTTTTAAGACTCCTTTTAACACATAAACTAAAATTTAAATTAGTGGATCTCATTGAATTGTATTAACAAAGATCGTTTAAAGATATTTCACTATTGCTGTCTAAATATTAAAATTTCATTTTAAAAAATAATGATAAAAATGCATTGTCAAAGTTATATTTTGAATTACATTTTGTGGTTGGCTCCTCTTCAGTGTTACTCAGATACTGTCTCTAAGATATACAACTTCTCTGTAACTTCTTATATTACTTTTCTTTACCTACTCCTTTCTCTATTTTTGGAGGATATGGGCTCTAGGGTATTTTTAAATACTAGAGACTTAATGCGTAAATACCTTGCAATTTGGCAGGATTTCTGGGAAAGGTTATAACCTTACTGTCCCATGTCTTAGCATGGGTAATTATTTTGATACTACACTTAGAAATAAAACCTACATTATACCTCATTTCATTTCATTTCATTTCATTTCATTTCATTTCATTTCATTTCATTTCATTTTTTTCTCCCTTTCAACCTCCTGTAATTTGTCTTGACATTTTAGCCCTTATTTCAGTTAGGCTTATTTCTGCCTTTCTCTTCATATTCAACTAATTTTTATTTTATTCTATTTTTTTTATTTTTTTAAAGAATTATTTATTTATTTATCCCCCCCTTGCTGCTCGTGCTCACCGCGTCCATCTACTGCGCGTTTTTCCGTGTCTGCTTGTCTCCCCCCGTTGTGATGTCTTGCTGCGTCAGCTCACCGAGCCGCGCGGGCCGCCCGCCTTCACCAGGAGGCCCAAGGAAGCGAACCCGGGGCCTCCCATATGGTAAACGGGAGCCCCATCGATTGAGCCACATCCGCTTCCCAACTAATTTTTATTTGATATCTCCTATCCTGACACTAATTTTTCTTCTAGTGCTGCCCTACACCTTTCCTCTTTCATTTTCCTATATTTCTTATAGAGAATGACTTGTGATCTTCTTACTTCTCTTAAATCCAAAATTAATCATTATACATAGATGCATATATCTGTTTTATTCTCTCTTCCTAGGAAGCTATGCCTAAGTGTTTATATGGTAAAATAAATATTTTTTTCATTATGTTACTTTTATTTTTCACTAATATTATGGTAAGGGAGTTATATTGATATTTTTAAAAAATTATATTTATAGTTAGGGTTCATTATTTCTGAATTTCATTTCGGGATAACACAGGAAATGAAAGGGCCATTGGATCTGATGGATTTGAGAACCATTGTTCTACAAATGTGAATTTACTCCTGATAGCTCTGCCAATGCAATCTGAAATTGACAACTGATATAATCACTATTTTAAACTGATTTTTGTTTAATATGTCTAACTCATTCTCTTGTGTCATAGAAATTACGATGTTACTTTTTGTTGTTGGTTACATAGATGAGACCTAATTGTAAAATAATTCAGGTTAAGTCATAAAATGAATCAAAACAGATGTATACATCTATTGTAAAGTGTACTTATGTATAGATACATGGTTTTGTTCATTTTCAAAGTGACATTGTTTATAACACATGTGAGCATAACTTTAGAGATGTATGTGTGACAGTTGACAGTCATTTTATTTTGGTTTATGTAGAGTCCGTCATCTGAAGAATAACACAGCCATTGTCATGGGTTTTCTTTCCAATCTCACAGGCCCAGACAGAGAACACTTGCTTCTCTTTGCTTCCTCTGGTATTATTTATTATGGTTACTATCTTCTATTGCCATTTTCATTCAAAGTTATGCTGTAGTGTGTTAACCAGATCTGGAAAAGATCAAAGATTTGAGATCTTCAGAGTTTGGGTGGCTTTGCTCTATTGCCTGTGGATCCCAACTCATCTTTTTTCTTGGTTTTATTTCCTTATTATATGGAAATAGATGCAGGGAAAGGTTGAAACTCTCTTTTTAACTCTTATCTTGATTAATTGTTTGGTTTCATATAGAATTCTGGGTTGTAGATAATTTTCTTTCAGAATTTAGACCTTTGGAGCCTTTTGACATTCAGTGGTGTTACTGAGAAGTACACTGCAAACTTGTTTTTATTCTGTTATCTCTGACCTGTTTTATCACTCAGGAAGCTTTTAGAATCTTTTCATTACTCTGAAATTTTATATCTTGTGTCTTGGAATGGGTTTTCAGTCACTGTTTATACTGGATCTTCAGAGGACCCTTTTATTTTGGAAACAAATGTCTTTCAGTTTGAGGAAGTTATCTTGTTTTATTTTTTCCCCCCTTGTTTTGTTTTATTTTGTTTTTTCAGTTCTCTTTATTACCAGGGTAGTGGAGGTGGGATGTATGGGGATGTGGAGCTGCCTGATTGGGGCAAAATAGTTTGCTTCTCCTTAAAGTCTTTTATAATCAGTGCTTTTATGGGTAACTTCCTTTAGAAAGTTTTCCTTTCACCATAATGTTTAGTTTGTTTTGCTTTATTAATTTAAACTTTAGTGTTACGAAATTGGCTTAATATGAGCTATTTGACTCATGACTCATGATTTCATATGTTAAACTAATCAGCAAATATGTATTGAATACCTGCAAGGCTTTGGGTTGGAATGCAGAGGTGTTGAAGAGGTCTTCACTTTTGAGAAGGTATTCTCTCTGAAGGACCTTACTAGTGTAAGAGGCATTATGTATGCATGTAAAGAGTGGCAGATAAACGGAATCCTACTTCACAGCATATACAGAAATTAAACCTTAAAACTTACAGAAGATAACTGTGATGGTTAAGTTCATGTGTCAGCTTGGCTAGGTTATGGTATCCAGTTGTTTGGTCAAGCAAACACTGGCCTGATTGTTACTGTGAGGGTATTTCATGGATTTAAGTCATCTGTAAGTTATTGCATCTATGGCTGGCAGTTGCTATAATCAACTGAGGAGATGGCCTTCAACAATAAGAGAAGTCTCATCCAGTCAGTTGAAGGCCTTAAGAAGAGAAATGATTTCAGCACTCAGAAGGGAGAATTTCCATCTCTATTTCAGCCAGCCAGTTTCTCCTGGGGAATTCATTGAAAACCTTCATTAGAGTTCCCGGCTTGCAGCCTGTCCTATGGAATTTGGACTTGCCCATCCACATAGTCATGTGAGCCAATTCCTGTAATAAATCTCATAATATTTATATTATATGTATATATAAAAATAAAAATATTTATCTCCTGTTGGTTCTGTTTCCCCAAAAATTCTGACTAATACATAAAAAAGGGGCAAATTCATCACCTGTTATTTGGCAATGGATTCTTTGGTTTGACACCAAAAGCATGAGCAACAAAAGGAAAAATAGATCAATTGACTTAATCAAAATTAAAAACTTTTGTTCATCAAGGGACATCATCAAGAAAGTGAACAGACTTTCACTTCAAAGAATGGGAGAAAATAGTTGCAGATCATATATCTGATAAGGGTTTAATATCCAGAATATATAAAGAATTTCTACATCTCAGCAACAAAATTACAAACAATCCAATTAAAAAATGGGATAAAGATTTGAAAAGACATTTCTCTAAATGTATGATTAAATATGACCCAGTAATCTCACCCCAAGGTATATACCCCAGAGTACTGAAAACAGAGACACAAATGGATATTTGTACACTAGTGTTCATAGCAGCAATATTCACAATAGCCAAAGGCTGAAAATAAATTAAATATCCATCAACAGCTGAATGGGTAAACAAACCGTGGTATGTACGTACAGTGGAATATTGCTTAGCCATAAAAAGAATGAAGTTCTGATATATGCTACAACATAGATGAATCTCGAAAACATTATGCTTAGTGAAATAAACCAGACACAAAAAGACAAATATTGTATGACTCCACTTATATATGAAATATCTAAAATAAACAAATTCATAGAGTCAGAAAATAGATTAGAGGTTACCTGGGGCTGGGGGACGGGCAGATGGGGAGTTATTGCTTAATGTGTATAGAGATTCTTTTTTGGGTGATAACAGTTTTGTTAATGGATAGTGGTGATGGTACACAATATTGTAAATGTAATTAATGCTACTCAATTATACAACTAAAAATTGTTAAAATGGAAATTATTATGTTTTAGAGAAGTGGGCTTACAGAAAAATAAGATACAGGGTTCTTGTATACCACCCTATTATTAACACCTTGCATTGTTGTGGTACATTGGTTAACAGTTGATGAAAGTACGTTTTTTATAATTGTACTGTTAACTATAGTCCATGGTTTAACTTAGGGGTCACTGTGTGTGTTATGTAGTTCCATGGATTTTTTTTTTTTTAAGTTTGTATTTTCATTATGTATATACAACCTAATATTTCCACTTTTAGCCACATTCATATTTATAATTCAGTGTGTTAAAATTATGTTCACAATGTTGTGCTACCATTACAACATTGGGAAATTTTATGTTATATATATATAACCACAATTAAAAAAAAAAAAAAGAATTGCAGATACAAAGTTCAGAAGAATAAGAAATGACACATGATTACATATTGTTAATTACCAGTTGCCCAGATGGGGTTCCTAGTAGTTTAGCCAGCTATCTTTGGTAGTAGAATGTTCACCTGTTAAGTCATATCTTAGGAATGATGTAAATAAAGCAGTAAGTCTCAGTAGTTCGAAGGTACTTAAGAGTGCTCTCAATTGTATTTTTTTATTATTTATCTCTCTTTTTAACCCACGATTCCATTATCTTGATGGCCTGATCATTTTTATATTTGTTTGCTTGCTTATTATAAATGTTCTTAAAATTGCATAGAAGTTCTTTGGATTTGCAGTTTTCACATATTACTTCATATACATACTATTATAATGTTTTCATAAAATCAATCAGGTGTTAAAAATTAGGACTTTTATGCCAAAAACATGTAGATGGTTTTTTCTTTTCTTTTCTTTTTTCTTTTTTTTCCTGTATGGTAACCTTTTGCTTTATAAAACATGATTTGAATTCTTTGTTTTATGTCCAGGCATTTTATTAAAATCCAACATTCGTATTTTTTTCAGGATAGTTTCAGGATAAATTTAGACATGATATTTTTCATTCAAATTAACTTATTTTTCATAAGTTATTTTCATTATCTTGAGAGCTTGTACTTCATTTGGAGTTTTATTAAAGTAATTCTCTTGAATTTATCAAATTCACACTTAGAACCATCTGTCACTCTATTTTCCCCACTTCTCCTTTTCTTATCTTTTGTCCTTTATTCTTTTTCCTAAATTGCATCTACTGAACTTAGTACATGTGAAAGCCCAGATGAAGTGGAGAAAGCTTTATGGAGAAAAAAAATACAATTATGTTATTGTATAAAGTTTTAAAATGTTGTCTAGGAAGCTAGAATTGGTTAACAGATGTGATTGCTTCATTGTTTCAAATTTATGCCAATCAGAGTTGATAAGATTTGATCACACTCTAGTAGATTTATGAGATAAATTACAATATTGCATGACACACTTCAGATAGAAAACATCAATATAAGTTGAACATGATTTCTTTTTTAAGATAACAAGCCAGTAATTCTTTAAATCAAAGTGGGTGTTACTATGAGATTTATCAGTTTGTGTGAAAATTAACAATATCTATGGCATTTTCTTCATGGTGACAAAAAGTTTATTGAGCTTTTGATTTAGTGTACAAATGTGATTGTAAATTTGGAGAACCTTGTTTCTATTTAGGTATAGATGGTCTGTCGAATTAAATTTCCAAAGGCCTATGAAGAAATGGGGCTGAACTAAAGAATTTTGATGGCAGAAAAGTTTAGTACAAGATAAAATAGAAACTTGTTGCTCTGGTACAAAATTTCTCTAGAGTAGGGTTTTATTAAAAACCATAAAGGCTTACAAAGAAAAATTTTTTTAAAACAAGTAGAAGTTTAATACCTCACATAAACAAAGAAAATGAAAAAGAACATACTCATTAATGAAGTGACAGGTTCCCCAGGGAAGGTAGAGCCAAGGAATGGGAAGCCTGTTTGTTCTATAGGAAATGATAGAACCATTTATTTAAAAGCTTCTGCAAAGAATGCTCTTAACTTTATCCAGGAGATCTATGTGTTGAAATGTCTCAGTTTAATTTACAAATAAAACACAGGTCTCTTGAGAACTTGATATTAAGTTGTTGCTAAATGAAATAATTTATGAAAAGAAGGCAGAATTTCTAGTTTCCAATTGGGATTTTGTTTTGTAATATAGGGACTAGCTAAACCAATGATTTTAAGAAAGTCACCCTCATGTTTCAAGTAAGCCTATAGTAACATCTTTATAATTTTTTTCAGAAGAAAACTATTTACAGCATGGCTTAGATTTAAATAATTTAAGAAATATTTCATAAATCACTAAAGTACGGAGAGTAAATAGGATAGTCTATATTCACCACGCAGAATTAACACCTTAATAGTTGCCATATATTTATATTATATATTTATTATATATATATTATTATATATATATTTATTGAAAATCCTTCCCTTCTTAGAGATAATGACCATCCTAAAATAAGTTCATATCCTTCCTGTCCATGTTTTTGTACTATTTATGTGTTCACTAACAATGAGTGTTCTTAAAGTTTACCTAACTGAAATCTTCTGTTAATCCTTATAAAGTTTGCTTTTTTTTTTTCTTTTTTCCCCAACATTGTTCTGAGGTTTTCCTTGCTTCTATTTATAGATTTGGCATATTCATTTTAGCTGTTCTGTAATATTCCGTGATAGGCAACACCATTACCACCATTTGCATATCTGTTTCTCTTTTGACAGACATTTAAGGGTCAGGCTGCTTTGCACAGAGGTTTCTTCCGTGAGGATATTCATGATGTCCTGCAGGTCTCCGTGTTTTCAGCACGAGTGACACGCTGCCATCAGCGCTCGCAACACTGTGGATCCAAGTTCTAGCATTAGGCAGTGTCCTGAGGCATTTGGCACCACTAGAGCAGTGCGCGGTTTCCTCTTTCCTTGCTGGAGTTTCTCTGCCCTTACAGCCAAGCCACTGTCCCTGCTGAAGGCAGAGAAGCCTGCCGACAGTCTTAGCATACTGTTCTTTTTAACCCTATTTTCCCAGTATAAAAATTATAACGTGTTTTTTTATTTTTTGAAAAATATGCCTTTTTAATATTTTCCACTTTTCATTTTTGTTTTATTCTAACCTGTAAGAGGCTAGGACCCATATATTTGGGATTTATTTTGCCCTAGCAACAGGTACACTGGGTCTGTGAATAAATAGAGCATTTTTTTTGCTCAATACAAATAATACGAATTTGTGCCCAGATAATTATGTAACCATTTTAATTAATAACAATGAAATATTACCTACTGAGAATGATACAGTCTTCTTTTGTGAATTTTGGAATTGTTCTAGAGATTACTTAATTATTCTATAATCTAAAATACATTGTTATGTTCTAATTTAGATTATAATTTTCATTAGCTAGGCTTATTTTATTTTAATGCATTTTATTATTTGTAGAAGTCCTGAATGCTTTTAAGGATTTTAAAACATTTATTACACACTTAAGATTTGGATTGTGATGGGCCCTCAAACCATTGAAGAGAAAAGCTGTCAATTTATGAATTTCTTTGACCATGTGCCACGTAGTCTGAAGCTGCTTCATAGAATGCCAATATTAGATTATTAATGTTATTAACTCTTTCACTGAAAACATGAACATATTTCCTCTTGCATAAAGAAAATTAAACAAAATGCTAGGCTGGATCATTTCTTGCATTTCAGTAGGTTTAGAAAGCTGGAAAATGTTGATGTTCTGTAATAAACAGATGCTGCTCTAACAATGTAATGCATTATGTATCGAAAGTGATCTCTGTTTTAAGCTTAGATGCTGACTGGGTGAGACAAGACTAAGCTTACAACAAAAACTGACTTAGGATGTGATTTTTCTCTTTGTGTTTTTTCCTACATAGTTAATAGAAATACCTTTAATATCATTGTCAAAAAATATTTGGAGTTTTTATTTCTTTGATTTTCACATCTATTTCTTTTTTGAATTTATGAGAGTTTATAATTATCTTAAAAACCCATTTAAAATAGCTAAGGAAATATTTTAAAGAACATGTATCATCTTATACTTCATTGTCTCTACTTTGCATGAAAAATAGTCCTATATGTTCATGCTCTAAAGTTTCTCCCTTTTTTTGAGGGGCGTGGGCTTTTATATTTTCTATAACTTGTAGAATAATTTTGGAAAGACAGTCAGTGAATTGGATATTTTCAGAAATGACACTTGAAGCTTGAGGTCTCTCTTCTGCGGTATGTTTAGGTTGCCTCTTGGGTTTGCTGTCCGCAAAGTCCCTGGAAATTTTCCTCATCTGTGGGGGAGATATTGTCAGTAGGTCCTTTCATTTCCTTTTTACTTGATTTTTTTCCTGAGCACCCTCATTCTTGACTGTAGTTGCTGACTGTGAGTCCTTAAATTCTTGTACCTCTGGATCTTGATTGACAACTGTGCCTTTATATATATGGTCAGATAATACTATATTTGGAAAAATATTCCTATTGCGTTTTATTCTCCTGAAAGTAGCAGAGTTAAATGTAGTTTGGATGCATAGGGAAGAATTAATGATTGGAAGATACAGAGTTGGTAAATTATTTATTCTGGCCCTGAGGAAGCTGAAAAGCTGAGTGAAAGACTAATAAATCATTTGTGGTAGTGCCGGTTGTCACTTCCAATTATTTTAGACGGTTTGTGATAAACTGCAGCACCTGCTAGGTATCTGCACATCCTCCCTTGATGCTGTGGGTGCAGCTTGTTTAGTCGATTATCAAAGGCAAGCTTATGTAAAGTTTATTTAGGTTGGAAAGGAAATTACTCTTTTTAAGTCAATTTTGTTGCTTTTTCACATTGTTTTAAGTTCTATGAAAGGATTTCAGTAACATGGCAGGGAGTCTGGAATATACATACTAGTTTAGCCAGGGGAGACTGTCTTTATCTTTTGTTAAATTAAATACTTGAAGAATTGAGCTTCTTTATTATTCCCAGACTAATTAAAAACCACTTCTACAGAGATGATTAGTACACTAAAGATCAAATTATCTGTTTGGTACCATTTTATAGAGAATCAGTGCTGCTACTTGACTAGACCTTTTTCCTGTATACGTGCAGTCGTTCATTTGGAAGCAGCGGCCCTAGTAGGTCGTGAGGTCTTTCTTTGCACTGGTCCTAAGCTCCGCTGCTGAGGTCCTTGGATGCATAAAAGAACTGGAAAGAAAGTGCAGCTTAGACGATCTGGTTCTGGCAGTCAGAACAGGGCTACTCTAAAGCTCCTTAGCAAATAAATTGTGAACAGCATTTAAAATATATGCCCCATGCTGGGAATTGTGGTTGCTTTTCTTTTTCTGTCAGAGTTTAATAATAATATGTTTTAGCCCAGAACAGGAGATTTCTTTACACATATTCAGAGTGACTTTGTTTTCACTATTTTGGCTTTAATATACAAATCTGGGCTGGTTGAGAGGACTCTTAGACTATATACGAAAAGGAAGCATCTTGGTAAGTAGTGGTGGTGGTCTTTTTTTTTTTTTTA
>JAQZBX010095661.1:0-11896 GCA_029593785.1 Cabassous unicinctus
GGGGGCTCTATCGACTGAGCCACTCCCGCTTCCCAGAACTTGTAACATTGATATAAAAGTAGTGGTTACCAGAAGTTCTGAGGGGAGGGGGAGGGAAGAAAAGGTGGAATATGGGGCATTTTTAGGGCATTGGAATTGTTCTGTATGATATTGCAATGATGGATACAGGCCATTATACATTTTGTCAAAACCTATGAAATTGCAGAGTATAAAGTATAAACCATAATGTATTTCATAGACCGTGGTTAGTAGCATTGCTTCAATATTTGTTCATCAGTTGCAACAAATGTACCACAATAATGTAAGATGTTATGAGTAAGGGAAAATGTGAGAGGGAGAGGAAGTGGGGTATATGGGAAACCTCTATATTTTTTATGTAACTTTTCTGTAACCTAAAACTTCTTTACAAATAAAGTTTAAAAAGGGAGTGGATATGGCTCAAGCAGTTGGGCACCCACATCCCACTTGGGAGGTCCTGAGTTCAGTTCCCAGCGCCTCCTAAAGAAGACAAACAATGAGCAGACAAAGAGCAGACATCAAGTAAAAACAATGAGCAGATAATGAGCAAAAACAATGAGCAGACAACAAGCAAACAACAAGCAGACAATGAGCAAAAACAAATAAGCAGGAAGTAAATGTGGCTCAAGCAGTTGAGCACCCACCTCCCACATGGGAGGTCCTGGGTTTGGTTCTTGGTGCCTCCTAAAGAAAAAACAGATAATGAGCAGCAGACAATGAGTGCAAACAACGATCAAAAACAATGGGCAAAAACAGCAAGCAGACAAGGGAGTCATCTTAGAGGGGAAAATATATATATATATATATTTAAATATATATATAATAAAGTTTTTAAAAAAAGAAAAAAAAACACAGCATAATACTATTTTGTTCCCACCATATGTGTAAACATTAAATTGTCTGACAATACCAAAGTCAGATGTAGGACTGTAAGACTTTGATTTACTATCAATGGAAATCTAAACTGGAACAAATATTTGTAAAACTATTTGGCATTCCTAAAGTTGAACACCTATATATCCTGTGACTTAGCAATTTTACTCTCAGGAGTAAAATACTGCAAATAAAATAGGAGCATCCTAGGCAATGTGGGCTCATTAAGTTTCCTTCAAAGCAGTCGTTCTTCAACTTCAGCATGCATAAGAATCCCTGGAGGACTTGTTAAATACAGATAGATCACTGGGCTCATCCGCAGAGTTTCTGATCTAGTAGGTCTCTGTTAGGCCAAATAATTCTAATTTCTAACAAGATTCCAGCTTATGGGATTGCTGATGATCTGAGAATCACACTTTGAGAACCACTGCTCTAGAGTAGTGGGTTATCCCAGACATATAGTAAAGAAATACTTCATTTGCTTTTAAGAGGTCTCCCATGAGGCATTTGTCTCTGAGAAAAAAAAAAGGGAGAAACAATGAAATAAGGTTACCCCAAAAAGGAGTATGCTTTAAAAGAACTGACAGTCTGTTTGATGTTAGCACACACTAAGCACTCCAGTTTAAGTTATTTGCTTTATAGTTCTGGAATCTGAAAATATGACACCAATCATTTTCTAATTAGAAGTCTTTTCTGCCAACATTTCTAGTTTCTCACTAATCTGTACACTGCTTTTTTTTTTCTTTCCTTCTCAACATAAGAAAAAAAGAAAATTACAATTACAGGTTACAGTCACAAAATCTACTATAGATTGACAAGTTTAAACAATTCATTTAAAAAACAATTGTTTTGAAATTCAGAGATATTTCCCTTGGGATTTTCCAAGACAGCTTTAAAATCATAAAGTTATTCAAAAATTGTGCAAGGCATTTAATGTTAGAACAGATATGTTTTTTTTATGTTATGGCATCACGAAGCAATTTCAATAGAATTAATACCTTATAAGACTAATAAAAAAGGAAACATGTTTATTCAAAGAGGTTTCCATTTTTCTGAAGAATGATTTTATGAAAAACAGGAAACTATATGTATGAGCTTTTCATGTGTCTGAATGCAAACAAACTAATGCATATGGCATGCTAAAAACTATTGTCAATTAAAAATGATTGTAATAATTATCAGCTATAAGTCTAATTTCTACTAAAAAGATAACAATAATTACATGAGGCACCACGAACAAATAGTAACTGTAATAATTACTAATAGTGCAATAACTGAGAAAATTATTTCATGTTAATAAATCAATGAGGAATAAAATAGGCTCAAATAAGTAAATGAGAGTGGATAAACAGATAATAGGAAAGAGGTGAAACTGAAGAAATTCAAGGATTTGGTTAGACAAGGACATTTCTCCAGTGATCTACCAAATATGCCAGTGAAAAAAATCCTATTATCAAATGCCAAGTTATGTTCCATGCTATATAACCTAGAGTAGGTCGATTTACTCCTCTAATCCTGAAGCTTTCATATTGTAAAATGGGAGCCTTGGTAGACATGGCTGCCTTATCCAGATGTACAGCAGATGCACTCCACAAGGGTTTATGAGGTAAGTGGAAGATATGAGGTAAGAGGAAGATAGAGACCAGCCCCCTCTACTTGGCTAGCCTTGCCCCCTCCAACCAACCAGTTGGGCTGCCTTTTTTTACTTCACACTAAACTACCACATAGTCTTACAGCAGCCCTGTTCATTGTAGCTTATCTCACCCTGTGGTTTAAGAATTAAAGAAGATAATACACACCAAATATTTAGTGTAGTGACTAATATAGTATGCACATAATAAATGTTAGCTGTTACTGAAATGTTAGCTTTCATTAAGAACTGAGTTAGACTCATTTATAATTTCCCTACATATGGCTCTTCTTCCCCTTTTATTTAAAGCTATAATTAGCACTATACTTCTTAAATATATGTCCCAGAGACTTAAATGTTCAGTCTTGTTCATATGCCGATTGAGCCCTGAATCGCAGCAGAGTTGCAACACCTACTTACCAGTTCACTGGACTCACCCAGGACAACTAAAAAAAGGATGCTGATGGACAACGCCCATCCCAGGAAGTGAAGAGAATCTGCAACAGCAAGCAATACAGTTCCATCCATCTGCCCCCAAGGGATCTAAGTCCTCTCTCAATCAGAAACAGAGTAGGTATCACCATCCTAAAATCCTCAAGATTGAGGAATGAACAAACATAAGGAAAAGGGGGGGAAAGCAACTATGGACTAAAGTAGACATGATTATTCTAGCAATGGAAGAACTTGTATCACTGATATAAAGGCAGTGACCACCAGACGTTCTGAGAGGAAGGAGAGGGAAGAATAGGTGCAACATGGGGGCATTTTTGGGATATTGGAATTGTCCTGCATGACATTACAATGATGGATACAGGCCATTATATATTCTATCAAAACATATAAAATTGTGCAGGGCAAAGTGTAAACTATAATATAAACTATAGTCCTTGGCTAATACAATGCTTCAATATGTGTTCATCAATTGTAAGAAATGTACCACACTAATGGAAGATGTTGTTAATGTGGGAAAGTATGGGAGGCGGAGGGGAGGGGATATATGGGAATCTCCTATATTTTTGGTGTAACATTTATATAATGTAAAGCTTCTTTAAAAAAAGAAAAAAAAAAACGTTCTCAATGTGCTTTAAAAAAAAAGAGCTGATGATCAGTGCTATAAAAATATCATCATGGACAGGTTTTCAAGACTACTAGTTTTAAAAATTGTATTCCATTTGAATCCACTAAAAAGGAACATCCCAAATTTGAGAGTAATGGAAAGGTTCTATATCATGATTGTGGTATTGGCTATATGACCAAACACATTGGTAAAAAATTAAGTTATACACTTAAAATTAATTTTACTGTATATAAATTATACTTCAATAAAGCTCAGTTTTTAAAAAATAAAAGAAAATAAGTCTTCTGGAGATTTTTTTGTGTGTGACAAAAAGGAGAACACAAGATCTGCCTCTCAAGTTATTCTGGCAGACTCCCTGCTTCCTGCTTTGAATGTGTTCATGTAAGGAATTGATTTCCAGAGATTTGGTAGCCATTTTGTAATGATGAGGAAACAAGACTCAGGGGAGAACAGAGGAATTAGAGAGGATGAAGAAGGGAAGTTACAGAAAGCTCCTTGGTTCAGTCACCATAAAAAAGCTGTCAAAGGAACCTGTTTCTATACTTTTGTTAATCCAACAGTCAATGCTGTATAATTTAAGCCATTTTGAGTTGGATATTCTGTGACTTTTACCACAAAATATTTTTACAAGTACCAAACTCAGGAGATATTATCCCACTTGGAGCATTGTATAGGGAATATCAGGTGTTACAATGGCCGTACCATTCAAATACAGTGGATATTTATTGCTGTGTCTTCCTACTGTCCCTCCCTTCTTTTGGAAACCACATGTTTTCATGCTTTGGGGAAACTGTTCCTCTCCAGTTGGATCAGCGCTCCAGGAGTGCACTAATGTGTGTAAATTAAACATTCAGACCAAACTTTTTCAGTATTTTATGACTCAGGAACCCTGTCAAAATCAACTGTTTTGTTTCTTTGTTGATATATATTGCAAAAAAAGTAAACAGTTCATCTTAATACCTCAGAGATAAATAACCTTTCATTATTTAGGGAATAAAAAGAATTTTCCTGGATCATTTCCTCAAAACGATAGCAGGAGCTGGCTCCCCCTCATGCAAATCTAATGAGTTGTCTTCCTTAAACTCTTCCACATTTCATCAGCTACCCACTATGTATGCTGAGCTGTGTGTGTTTGTGAAAGTATGTCTGCATGCTGATGTTGGTATGACAACTAATGATTAAACATTGAGATAGTTTTGGGATATTTTTATACTCATTTCTAAGCATACAGACAGAACTTGTCAAAAACAATGTATACTTTCAAAAGTTAAATTAAAATGGCTGTTCCTGGCTGAAATTCATATTTACCTTTCCATTTAACTTAAATTCTTCTTATTCTTTAGGACGTACACTAAGCCACCCTTTTATTGGAACTGTCTTGAACTATGACAACCCTTATTGATTTTCTCTTCGCTTAAACCATACAGTACATATCTGAGCTATATAATTAAGCAGTTTGATCATTACATATTTAATTTTATTTTTAAATAAGATTCTACCCTTCTAGACACAGTATAAAGTTCTAGGCATATAGTAGTTACTTGCTAAATACTTTACTTCAAGTCGATCACTTATTATCATCTATCCAGGTAATGGGTAACATGGTGAAACCAGAATATGAACTTATGGTTAGCATTTAAATAAAAACATTGGGTACTAAATTAGTAGCTCTCTTTTCAAATCTTCCCCCTTAAATTAAAATATCAAATCTTAAATGATGGAGTGCAAATCTTGTAAAATATTAATCATCCAAATAAACCAATGACTTTTTCTAGGTCCAATCACTAACATATTGAAATTACACCACTGTGTATTTTAACTATTCAAAGAATTTTAAAATTATGATTTCACAGAATTGTGTTGAGAGGTGCATGAAATGGATCATTATGCTTTGTGACATAAAAAAAATATACCAAAGGAGAGTTCCAGGAAGATGGTGTCAGATAAGTCATGCAAGGCACAGCGCTCTTACAAAATAGGGGAAGAAAGGGAGTAGCTGACCAAGGGAGCAGCTTTGGGGATCTGCAGAGTAGAATAGTGCCGTGTGCAGAGTCCAGGAAGGACTGGGGACAGAGAGATGAAGAGGCCAAAAGGAAAACTATGAATTACTTGCTCCACAGCTGGGAAAGGGGCCCATCCCACAGCCAGGAGGTGACTAGCATTCATGATACCAGTGGCTGGCTGTAGCCAAATGAGAGGGTAACAGATATATTCCTCCCTGAGAAGTAGGAGGTTGCAGAGGAGGGCTGATTGTGGTTTCTTTTCAGCGAGTTTAAACCGCAGGGTCCTCCTTTAAATCAAGGGCTCAAAAACCCAAGCCAGCAAAAACTGAAAGACCCACTACTGTGGAAAGGTTTGCCGAAGACGCCATCTACTGGCAGGCCGGGAAAATGAAGGAAGACAAGACTTGTCCCTTTGGTCCCTATTCCCATACCCCTGTGAATCTGATCTGAGCCCCAGCAGTGGGTCCCTGACTCTATTTTGTTAGCTTAAACAGGGCAATCTTAAAGTTGTAGAAAAAACTGAACCAAAAATAAATGAAAAGTTGTGACAGAAAACCACTAAGCAAGACAGGGAAATTGACCAACAGAGTAAAATCACCAACATAATTAGATGGCTAGACATCAGCAAAAAAATTACAAGGCATACTAAGAAACAGGAAGATAGGACCCAGCTAAATGAACAAACTGAAAATCCTGATGAAACACAGGATTTAAGACAACTAACCAATGATGGTCACACAAATATCCTAAATCAATTCAAGGAATTGAAGGAAAATATGGCTAAAGAGATAAAGGATATTAAGAAGACACTAGGTGAACAATTTGAAAGCTTGAAAAGAAAGGTAACAGTAACAGACCTTATGGAAATGACAGACACAATGGATGAGATTAAAAATACAGGGAGAACATGTAGCTCAAGAAGTTGAGCACCTGCTTCCTACGTATGAGGTCCCAGGTTCAATTCCCAGAATCTCCTAAAAATAAAAACAAAAACAAGCATACAAATGAAAAAAACAAATCGGGGGAGCCAGTGTAGCTCAGTGGTTGAGTGCCAGCTCCCCACATATGAGGTCCCAAATTCAATCCCCACCCCAATATCTCAAAAAATTTTTTAAATAAAAGTAAAAATAAAAAATACACACACACACACACACACACATATTAGACAGAGCAGGTGTAGCTCACTGGTTTAAGCATCTATTTCCCATGTATGAGGTCCCAGGTTCAACTCTCAGTACCCCCTAAATATATATATATTAGAGACATAAAACAGCAGATTTTAATTGGGAGAAGACAGAATAAGTGAATTAGAAGACAGAGCATCTGAACTGGAAAAGAGAGAAGTGAAAAAAATGGAAAACAATTGAACAGGGTATCTGGGAAGTGAATGACAACACAAAATGCACAAACATATGTGTTAGAGGTGTCCCAGAAGAAGAGATTGGAAAAGAGACATAAAGAATATTTTGAGGAAATAATGACCAAAAACTTCCCAACCTTTATGAAATATATAAATATCAATATCCAAGAAAGACAATGCAACCCAAACAGAATCAATACCAACAGACCTACTCCAAGACAGTTACCACTCTGGATGTTAACCGACAAAGATAAAGAGAGGATTCTGAAAGCAGCAAGAGAAAAGCAAGAGATCATGGGAAGATCGATAAGACTAAGTGCCCATCTCTCATCAGAAAACATGAAGGCAAGAAGGCAGTGGTAAGATATATTTAAGGTACTGAAAGAGCAAAACTGCTAGCCAAGAATTATTTATCTGGCAAAACTGTCCTTCAAAAATGAGGGTATGTTTAAAGTCTTCACAGACAAACAAAAACTGAGAGAGGTTGTCACCAAGAGACTGAACTTATAAGAGATACTGAAAGGAGTGCTGTAGTCTGAAAGGAAAAAAAAACAATGACAAGAAGCTTGGAGAAGAGCGTAGAAGTGAAGATTATAAGAAAGGGTAACTAAAAAGGTAAAATGACAGGTAATAGTAAGATATGACAACAGAAAGTCAAAGGATGAAATGGATGAAGTAAGTAATGCCTTCATGGTAATAACATTGAATGTTAATGGCTTGAACTACCCAATCAAAAGACATAGACTGACAGAACGGACAAAACAAATATAAGCCATCTATATTCTGTCTACAAGAGACTCACCTTAGACACAAGGACACAATCAGGCTGAAAGTGAAAGGTTGGAAAAACTTATTCCACACAAATAGTAAACAAAAAATATGTGGAGTAGTGATACAAATACCAGACAAAATAGATTTTAAATGCAAAACTGTTAGATGAATACGGTCATTATATATTAATAAAAGGGGCAATTCACCAAGAAGAAATAACAATTATAAATATTTATGCACCTAACCTGGGTGCTCCAAAATACATGAGACACACACTGGCAAAACTGATGGGAGAAATAAATGTCTCTAAAACAATAGTAGACTTCAACACACTACAGTCAGCATTGGATAGAATATCTGGACAGAGGATAATAGGGAAACAGAGCTTGAATAATATGATAACTGAACTAGACCTCACAGACACATATAGAACATCACACCCCAAAACAGTATGATATACATTCTTCTCAAGTGTTCACGGATCTTTCTCCAGTACTTCTCTCTTCCTTATGTTTGATTAACAATTTTTTTTTAACCAATGAGCTGCAGACAGCATATACTATTTTATTGGGCCTTGAAACCTTTAAATACAGAATGGGGGAGAGCAGTTGAGAGGACAGATGTGGACATGTTGGCATTTGAGAATGGACATCTCAGAGAAATCACATAATCAACAGCTGGACAAAGAGCTGGGAGAAGAACGGCAGTGTGGGATAGAGGTGGAGTATTGGCTGGCAGCTGACCTTGGCTGCCAGGATTACTCCCTCCACTAAGACAGTCTTTCATGTTTCTTCCTGATTTGAGAACAATTAAAAAAAAAACAAAAAACCACAAACCCCAAAATAAAAACACAAAATCTCTCTTGGGAGAGACTATGGATGGCAATGCCTGTCAACCTAAAGTACAAGGGCCCTGCCTCCAGAAGGCTTCTGGCCCCTCGCACACTATCCCCAGCCCAGACTCCATCCTACAAGACATCTCACAACTTCTCTAATTAAAAAATAGATAAATTTTTTTAAAATGGACCAAGGACCTAAATACAAAAGCTAGAAGCATTAAATTTCTAGAAGAAAATGTAGGGAAACATCTTTGAGCTCTTGTGGTAGGTGGTGTCTTAAACCTTACATCCAAAAAAGCATAAGTAATGAGAGAAAAAATAGATAAATGGGACCTCCTCAAAATTAAAGCACTTTTGTGCTTCAAATGACTTTGTTAAGAACATGAAAAGGCAGCCTACTCAATGGCAGAAATTTTTCGGAAACCACATATCCTATAAGGGTTTGATTTCCATGTTATACAAAGAAATCATACAACTCAATGACAAAAAGACAGCAACCTTCCTTTAAAAAATGGGCAAAACACTTGAATAGACACTTTTTTAAAGAGGAAGCACAAATGGCCAAAAAGCACCTGTAAAGATGCTCAAAATCACTAGCTTTTAGGGAAAAGCAAATCATACTACAATAAGATATCAATTCACACCTTATAGAATGGCCATTATTTAAAAAAAAAAAAAAAAAACAGAAAATTACATGTGCTGAAGAGGATGCAGAGAAACTGGAACACTCCTTCACTGTTGGTGGGAATGTAGAATGGTGCAGCATCTGTGGAAGACAGTTTAGCAGCTCCTCAGGAAGCTAAATATAGATCTGCCACATGATCCAGCAAACTGGCTATTAGGAATATATTGAGAAAAACTGAAAGCAAGGACATGAACAGACATTTGCACATTGCTGTTCATAGCAGAATAGTTTACAATTGCTAAAGATGGAAACAATCCAAGTATCCATCAATCGGTGAATGGATGAACAAACTGTGGTATGTACATGTAGCGGAATATTATTCAGCTGTAAGAAGAAATGAAGTTGGAATGCATATGACAATATGGATGAAGCTTGAGGACATTATGTTGAGTGAGATAAGCCAGACACAAAAGGACAAATGTATGGTCTCACTAATATGAACTAACTATGATGAGTAAACTCATGGAGTTAAACTATAGAGTATAGGTGACCAGGAGAAAGAATGTGGGTTGAGAAGGGGGAGCCGATGCTGAATGTATGCAGAATGTTTAATAAGGTTGATTGTAAATGTGTGGAAATGGATAGAGTTGATGGTAACAGATTATAGTGAGTATAACTAACACTGCTGATTTATAAATGTGATTGTGACTGAAAGGGGTAGTCTAAGCAGGTTAATGTCAATTGAAAGAAAGCTAGAGGATAATCTAGGGAATATATAACTGTGATTTCGGTGATGGATGAAGATTGTGGTTAATAGTGAAAAGACAAGAATGTTCCTTTATTGCAGGGTGTTAAGAATATGGTGATACATGGGGAAATATAACTATTGTAACTTATAGACTAAACAGTAAAATGTAATATTTTGTAGCAATGGTAAAGAAGGTAATATATCAATGCTAAGGGTCAAAAATGGGGCGGTATAAAGGGGTATGGGATTTTTCCTTTTGGAGTAATGAAAAAGTTCTAAAATGGACTGAGGTGATGATAGTACAACTCTGTTATGAAACAGAACTGAGTGCACACTTTGGATGGATTGTATAAGGCAGGAAAATATATGACAACAGTGAACTCTGTGATAAATGATGGACTATGGTTAACAGTACAAATATGAGAATGTTCTCTCAGGAACTGTAACAAATATACAATATTAATACATGGTGTTAATAATAGGATGGATTGTGGGAAAATACACCAAGTATAAGCTATGGACTATTGACAGCAGTAATATTATGACGTTCTTTCATTATTTGTAACAAATGTGACAAAACAATATAAGGTGCTGGAGATAGGGTGATGTATGGGAATCTTGTATGGTATGCATAATTGTTTTGAAAACTCACAACTTCTCTAACTTAAAATTTAAAAACAAAGAAAAAGAAAGATATTCTGACACTGCAGTTATTTTTGAAGTGCAACTCAAGTCTGATTTTAGGAAAAACATTTTTTAAATCACCTTTATTGAGGTCTAATTTTCAAACAATAAAATGCACCTATTTTAAGTGAGGAGTTTGATTAGTTTTGAGAAATGTATATACCGTATAGCCACTACCACAACTAAGGTATAGAACATTTCCATAACTGCAAAAGTTCCCTGTGCTGCTGCAGCCAATAACCCCCACTTCAGCCAACCACCAACTTGACTTCTATCAACTATAGATTACTCTTTTCTAGAATCCCAGGTAAATGGAAACATACAATATATAATATTTCGTGTTCTGGGTTTTTCACTTGTTTTTGAGATTCATCCATGCTCACTTGCTGAGTAGTATTCATGGTATGGGTATATCACAATTTGTTTACCCATTCACCTATTGGATTCTTTCCAGGTTTTGGTTATTATAAATAAAGCTGCTATGAACATTTGTATACAAAAAAAATACCAAAGCTGTTATGAATAATAACTGGGCTCTCCTAATCTTAGCCCTTGCCCTATGTCTAGAGATAGAACTGCAGAAATAGGATTATCTCATCATTCTAAGGAAGGCAATACACTCAGTAAAACTCGAGGAATACAAAACTATTTGCTATTAATAAGTTGAAATAAATCTATTGGGTTAGATTGTATGATCTCTTAGATATTTTCAATTCTTTAAAAGCTACAGTTCTTTATCTTCAAATATGATTTAAATGAATGTGTGACTATAAATATAAAATATAAAAAGAATCTATATTCTCAAGGTGATAACAATGTGGTACATTCAGAAGTAAAGTCACAGAATGCCTATATTGGTAATCCTATTAACAATGAAACTGATAAAAACTTTTAATGTTAGAGCACATACATGCCCATAAGCATTACTAGAGAAAACTGTGATATGAAGCTGACGAGTTCCAGTATAAATATCTGCTATGCTCCTCATCTGGAATAATTATTGCTCAGAAATAGAAATAACAGTACCCCAAATTCCTGCATTAAGCCTTTAGTTTCTCTTTGCATCCTAAACATTACTTCATCCTCTTCAATATGTATCTGTATCTTATCCATCTTCTCCCCACTAGTCTCAGGATTATGAACCACAACTCTTCTCTAAGAAAAGACTAGAATCAATTGATTTTTTCTCTTCCTTTCCACCTGGACATTTCACCTTCATCCAAAATTGTCTCCTAATCTACCTACCCTCAAAAAAAAAAAAAAAAAAA
>JAQZBX010095662.1:0-11890 GCA_029593785.1 Cabassous unicinctus
TATATATATATGAATATATGAATTGGATCATGCAACCATGGGGATTGGCAAGTCCAAAATTCTGTAGGGCAAGCTACAAGCAGGAAACTTGATGAAAGTGACGCTGAATTCCTTAGAAGAAGCCACAGTGGGAATTTGAATGAAGGTGATGTTGAATTCCCCAGGAGAAGATGGATATCTGAAGTAGAGATAGACATTCTTCTTCAGCTCTCCGTCCAACTGATTGGATGAGACGTCTCTCGTTGCTAAAGGCAATCTCCTTCGTTGATTGTAGATGCAATCAGCTATAGATGCAATCAACTGACTAATAATTTGAATTCACAAAATACCTCTCCAATAACAAGGAGGCCAGTGCTTGCTTGACCGAACTGGACACCACCACTTAGCTAAGTTGACACATGAAATTAAGCATCATGAGTACCACTGGGAGGGGCACAGCCAGGGTCCAAAGCCCATGCTTCCCACCATGGAGGTCTGGCTCTGCATGGCCAAAAGCTGCACATTCACAAAACCCCAACATCTATTCACCCTGGTCAGTCACATCTTCCCATTCTGTATCTATGCATAGGTCATCATAAGGGCTCAAGGTCACGCCTGACTGCCATCCCTGTTGACATCCTCAGGTTCAATTCAGCCATCTCTGCAGAGTGCTCTGTCCCCTTGTGTTCTGACCAGCCCAGTACCCTCTTAGCATGATGCCATCCACACACATGATGAGACTTCTCTGTTGGCATCAGTTCTGGATGAGCATTTGATTTCAGAAGTGGGGGTAATGTGGTTGACATGGAAAAGGGGAATGATTTGAGGGAGGTGGGTTTCCCAGCACCCTCTGTCTTAGCTTGTCAGGGCTGCTATGACAAATACCACACACTGGCTTAAACAACAGGAATGTATTATCTCATGGTTTTGGAGGCCAGAAGTTCAACATCAAGGTCTCAACAGAGCACACTTTCTCCCCAAAATCTGTCAAGTTCTGATGCTGGCATGCTGCACTCCTTGGAATTCCTTGGCTTGCCTCTGGCAGATGGTGAGGCCTCTCTTCTCTCTGCTCTCCAGGTTTCCCCTGCCTTCTGGCTTCTTTCTGGGCCTTTCCCCAACTCTGGGCTTCTCTCTGTAAAGCCCCCAGTAATACAGATGAAGACCCACCCTGACTCAGTGTAGCCACACCTAGACAGGCTCTTTGAAGAGCCTGTTCACAAATGAGTCCCAGCCTAACTGATAATACATCTTCAAAGGGTCCTATTTGCAAATGGGTTCTCACCCCCAGGGACATGGATTAAGACTTGAACGTGTCTTTTTTTTCCGTAGGGGGGCATGATTCCATCCACTACAGAGCATCCTCTAAATGCCTCCCCTCTGCCTTACTCCAGAGTGAGGCAGATCACATCCTGGTGGGAGGTCATGGGTCTTGGGGGCCTCAAGCTGGGGGCCTCTGGCTGCATCCTTCTCTGCCCGGTGACCCCGATTTCAAAATAGGGTTTCAGTTCCTCAGCACCTCGGCTCTCCTGTGGAAAAAGTGATGTTCCAGCTCCTTCTCTGGGCAGTTCCTTAAACACTTCCGATGCAGAAGCTGACTTCAGACCAGGGTGAGGTCCATCCACCCACACTGTTTCTGGGGCCATGGCACAACTGTAGCCGGCTGTGTATTTGCTAGCTCGTTATAGGAAGAGCTGGATTTACCCAGAACTCAACAGGAGGTGGTTTTAATCTCTTGCCTTCTGCTGTAGCCAGCTTCTCTTCCATCCCCCCACCTTCTGACTCCAAGCCCAGCTTGTCCTGAGCTGCCCACAGCTCCCTTCATGAGTTCTAGGGTTTCGTGTCCCTCGAGGCCTCGGAGGCGCTGCTTTCTGCTCAGAACACCACCTCCTCTTCTCTTGCTTTGATGGTAGCTCCTCCAGGAAACCTGCCTGAGCAGCCCATCCTGCTGCTCCACAGCTGCTGTGACCCCCCGCCCCCAACTTAGAACTGCAGGGCCTGCTGGTCTGGATCCCTCTGGAGCACTGTCTTAGTTAGCCTGTGTTGCTGTGACAAATACCACACGCTGCTGGCTTACCAACAGGAATGCATGTACAAAATCAAGGTCTCAACAGCCCATGCTTTCTCCTAGGGTCTGTGGTGTGCCGGAGCTGTCTCTCCATAATCCTTGGAGTTCCCTGGCTGGCCTCTTTGCCCCTGTCCCATGGCGATGTCTTTGGTCTCCTCCTGTGGCTTTCTCTGACTCCTAGATTCTACCAGTTTCAGACTTGTGCCGACTGCATCTGAATTTCCTCTTTAAAAGCCCTCCAGTCTATGGACTAAGCCCACCCTGATTCAGCTGGCCTCATCTAAATAAAATCTTTGAAGATCTTATTCACAAATGAATCCACACTGTAACTAATAATTATGTCGTCAAAGGGTTCGCAGAGATTAAGATTTGAACATGTCTTCTGATGGGGACATGATTCAATCCCCAACCAGCAGCGTGAGATCAGGGGGTAGGGACGTTGCTTTTTGGCATCTCCACTGGCTTCTAGCACCTAACACACAAGCCCAGCACTGTAGAAGGTTGAACTATTGACAGAATACAAGAAGCCTCATGGGAGTAGGGGAGGGGGGATGTCAACTTTCCCAGAATTGTGCATCTGCAGCAAGAATGAAAATGTAAACATCTCCAGGAGCCAGGGAGCCAACCCTCTTGGGAAACACAGGTCAGTGGAGCTGGGGGATAATCTCCTTTAAAGGGATGTCCCTTCTGATACTTCACAGGAAGCCAGTAATCTGGATTTTTCTGGGCTATATTCCACTGCTTAGGGTTAGGTGGCTGTGGCAGAGGCATTTAATGCTTGTGGAGTGATCACGCAGGTCTCTCCCATTCCCCAGCCCCCTGCAGTTGGGTGGGGCCACAGGATCATTCTGACAAACAAGCTGTGAAGCAATGCCAGCACACTGAAAAGCCAGCATGCAATTCTCCAGCTGTCTCTTATCCTGCCGTGGGGACCCAGAAAGCCAGTTTCCTGGTGGTGCAGCTACCTAGTAGACAGCCTGAGTCCCTGAGTGGCTCTGTGGACTAGCAGCTCTGCCAACCCACCCTGGGTTAGACTGGGAAGGAGAAATAAACCTCTGTTGTGATAAGTCATTGGCATTTCAGGGATTTGTTACTGTAGCATAACTTGGAATAGCCTGACTAATGCAGTAAATAATCCAGACAGTAAATAATGCAGACAGACAAAACACTTGCAAGACAGATGAACTTTGTGGAGCTCCAGTTTGTGTGACTTGATTCAGTTTACAATCTTTCATTCTCCCACGGTGTTTGGGGAATATGCCCATTTTGCGCTACGTAGGAGGAAACGCCTATAAGTAGAATTCCCTAGAAGTCAAGCACTGTAGACTGAACAATAGAAGATGCTTCCAAAAGACCTCAGGCCTAGGAGCTGCTAAAGAGCTGTGTGGCTCTGCTTGCGTGTCTTTTCCTATCTGAGCCTTAATTTTCCCATCTCTGCAACAAGAATATTGACCTCAAGTGGGTCTGAAATTGTCTCAAGGTGGAATTCTTTGTTCAAATGCAATATTTGTGCAAATCAGACAGTGAGGTGGGTGGCTGGGAGTCCCATCCCAGGCCTCGCCAAGAGCTCTGTCTAATACTACTTGAAAACCATTGTGTTGAATAACATACGAGGTCCCCTCCGCTTTGGTCCTTGATAATGCTTTATCTCTGGAGTCTTCTTATTTAAAGGATCTGACTAACATGCTGAGCGTTGCCAGCAGGTGTTGGATGGGATCAGCTGGGGAAGCTGCTCAGACGATGGACTCACGGAGGAAATAAAGAAGGGTCATAGATTGCACATGGCAGAGTGGAGGGAGAATGGGGTAGGAGGGCTCACAGGGTAAACAGCTTAGCTTGGCAGGGACAAAGGGTCAGCATGATATATCAGATACGGGCAGGGAGGTAGAAGCTTGGTTGAAGGCAATGAAGGCCTCACCTCAACAAATCAGGGCTCTTCCAACTTGCTGGGCTGCGCAGAGTCTTAGAGGATGTTAACCTCTGCCCCATAGGAAAACAGTTTCTCCTTTGTGAGAAGTGCATTTTTCTGTGTCCTCTGACACTCATCATCTGTGTGGCCCCAGGCAAAGCACTTGGCCTGGTTCTCAAAGCCCCATTCCTCCACCCAGAGGTGGCAAAATCTGTGTCCCCCTCAAGTTCCAGAAGTTCTCTTAAGTGTGAACAGCAGGTGTGACTTCTCTCCTTTACCAGGCAAGGTGGAGAAGACTCATTCATTTGGATACTCCCAGTGCCTTGTTGAGTGTAGAGTGAACTGAACATGTATCTCAGGGGCATCCTATAAATAAATGCTGAAGGATAGAGTTGGGAGTGGGGGAAGAGAGACAGAGACAGAGAGAGGAGGAGAGGAGAGAAGGGGGGCGGGGGCACACATCTCACCAAGAAAGCAAACTGAGGGAAGCGGGTGTGGCTCAGTGGATAGAGCCCCCGTTTACCATATGGGAGGCCCGGGCTTGCGTCCTGAGGCCTCCTTGTGAGGGCACGCCGGCCTGAGCGGTGCGGTGGGCTGATGCAGCAACCTCATGGCAGGAAGTGGGTGTGGTGCAATGGATAGAGCACCCGTTTACCATATGAGAGGCCCCGGGTTCGCTTCCCGGCGCCTCCTTGCAGCGAATGGACACAGCAGCACAAGCAGCAAGGGGGGGATAAATAAAATAAAATAAATAAATCTTTAAAAAAAAAAAGAAAACAAACTGAGACTTCTCTTCCATTTGGAACATTTTCCTGAAACTGCCTCTTAAACCCTGAACTTCTGAATGGTGCGATGGGTGGAGCCTCTCAGAATCTAATGGAGTTTCTTCTAAACTTTTATAAGTGGTACAATCTTATCCTTAAATAAAATCCTAGGCAGAAGCCCAGTACACAAACTGGCAAAAGTGAGTCTGCAGCAGAAGCCTGGGTTGGAGCAGGGGCCCCAGCCCCAGTGGGTCTCAGAACCACAGAGAGACGGAAGTAGCCAGGCTGGCCAAATCTGCCAGCAGACACCCCTCCCCATACCTTGCACCAGCCCTGCCACTCTTTGTCTAGCCGGCTCCCCTCCCCCAGCCCCCGGGGCACACAGCTAAGGACTCCAAGGTCCCCAGGCTGGAGGCCGCTCTGCCCCATTTTCCTTCAGCCCTGACCAGAGAGCTCAGCTGCAGCCAGCACTCTCTGTTCCCCAGAGGAGGGTCCCAGGGGGCCTGCGGAGGTGGGCCTGTGACAGCCCCAGATTACCTGCCCCCAGCGAACAGGAGGGGAGTTGTTTTCGCTTTCCACTTCACCGGCTGCTCTTCCAGGCATGAGCAGAGACTGCTGAGGACAGAAGGCGCCACTGCCCGTCACAGCCTGCCCTCGCTATTGTCCCTGCCTGAGGTCTGGGACAAAGGACGCTGAAGCCTTTGCAACTGCCAGGCTTGGTCCTGGGGCTGGTTATTACAGAGCAGGCAGGGTCGCAAGGGGCCCAGTTACTGTGGGTCAATGGCAAAGTGAGGCAAAGAAGGATAATGAAACATCTCTGCAAAATCTGAGAGCTTCGTAACATGTTTTAACGTTTCATGAAATTATGAACCTTATTTTTTTCTTTAGGCGTGATTTAAATGGAGCAGTAAAGAAAGTCACGTGGGAAGCAAGAGAAGCCAGGAGAACAGATGGAAGGAGGTTCCGAGGGAGGAGGCAGGGGCTGGAGGCAGAACCCCAGATTCCTGAGTGGCCTCAGTTTCCTGCTCTGCAACCCAGGGCTACGGCTCTCAGATGCCAGCCAGGGGCAGCGGGAAGGCGCTGAGAGTTGTGAGCCTTTCCAAGGGCCCTCTGGACACCTGTCAGCCAGAGAAGAAGCCACAGGGCTGCCAGGTGCCAGCTGCGCTGGAGGGGGGAATCTGGCTGGCCCCGGCTGCCCTCAGCTCCACACTTCTGCCCAGCAAGCAGCTGTTCTGATTAGGGTGGCAGGGAGTGATTTACCAGCTGTGGCTCTTGCCCCCTTCCACATTGGCTGTCCTTGTCCCTCCCATTCCAACTTGCAACATCTGCCCCGCTGGCTCAGCCACATCCCTTGCCTGCCCAGCTTCAGAAACGTCTGGCCAGGAAGCCTGGGAGGACACCAGAGCACTGGCCAGAACGGAGGTGATGGCAGCAGAGGAGCACAGCAGAGGGGCCCTGAGGGCCGCCAGCCAGCTCCCCTCCTCCTGAGTGGCTGCCCAGGTGGGTTGACCCCTGCTCCCGGCTGCCCTTTCCCCCAGCCCTCCCCTCTGCAGTCCTCTGCTCCCAGCACAGGCCTCCCCGCAGCCCACTCTCCTAGGAAGAGCCTGGTCCTCAGCACCTGTGCCTGCCAGCCTTCCTCAGGGAACTGCCTCCCCCAGACCCCTTTAGGCAGATTCCTGGTTTCTGCTCTTCTGCCCAAGGCATGGCAACCTTGGCAGAAACACTGCCCGCATGCCTCCTAACACGCACTCCTGCCTGTGGGAGAGGAGCTCTAGGGAGACGGCTCCCCCAGCCACGCTTTTGGGGCTGAGCCAGTGCTCAGGGCAACCACCGGCCAATACCCCATGGCCTGGGCCCCAGAGTGGGCAGAGGGGCTGGCCCTCCCAGCATGCTGGGTGCTCTCTGCAGTTGCCCCCCACCTGTGCCAGCCCCTGAGCCAGTGCCAGGGGCCGCAGACAACTGCTGTGGGCAGTCCCTGAGACAGCTGAGGCTTGGTGGTCTCAGAAGCTTTTGGGTTTTGGAGAACTTTGGAGTCTCCTGAGAGCTGACAACCCTCTCCCCAGAACAATGCACACGTGCACATACACACACCTGCACAATGGATTCACATATCTTTACAGGGGGCCCAGAGCACCCTGGTCCATGCACCCCTAGATTCCCAGATCCAGGTTAGGGAACTCTGCTAATGAGAGGAGGCAGAGGGGCATTGTAGAGAGAGGTCTGGGGTTATATTTGCTGCATGTGGAGCTGCCTCTCGGGCCTCAGTTGAACCAAGATTTAGGGACAAGACTCTCCCCAGCTCTGCAGCTATGGGGCTGTGCAACAGCCTGCTCTTGCTCCCACGGTCAGGCTGGGCAAGGAGACGTGGTCCCAAATCTCTCCCTCGGGAAATGCATCTCAGGGTAGGAAGCCAGAAAAGGCAACTAAGAGAACCCAAGTTCCTCTTTAGCAGAGGTGAGCAAATTGCAGAAACACTGGGAAGTACGGCCACTTGCTAATGATTCTAATTTACTTTAAAATGATTTAGGGAAAGTTTCTTCAGTGTCCCCTGTGACAGGATAACCACCCCAGCCTTTGTGAGGATCTGGGCTCAAAAACTCTGCTCTGGATTCTCTAGCTGTGTGGCCTTGGGCAAGTCTCTTTCCCTCTCTGAATCTCGGGTTCCTCGTTGGTTAAATAACTGTCATCTTCCTTGACTGCTGCTGCGAGGGCTGAGGAGACAGATGTGAGTAAGGGGCCTAGTATGGTGCTTGCCCATAATAACCCGAGGCGCCCTTGATCTTATCGCTGATGATGGGAATCAGGGGTTCTGGAGAGTGTGGGTCTCCACAGATGGAAACTGGGGGCTCAAAGAAGACAGGCTCCCCTTGGCAGCAGCTGTGAGGGTGCAGATATGGTGAGTCTACCCGAGGTGGGGCCCTGTGTCTGGAATTGGGTCAGTGGCAGAATCAGAATCAGATCCCAGGCCCCCAAAGGCCCAGTCCAGAGTCCTGGAAGACCCTCTCATCAGAGCTTTGGGGCTGTACAGTCAGGAGATCTGGTCTGCGATGCAAGCCTGAGGTTTATGAGCTTCTTCATCTGTCACAGGATGGTCACTCTGTCCTTGACCTCCAGATCACCCATTTGAGCCTACCCGTGGAAATGCAGCCCCCATTTCCTGGCTTTTGCACAGACAGTATCACCTGTGGCATCAACTCGCTTTCAATGTCTGGTCTTGAAACACCAGCACTAGACAGAGAGAGAGCTGTGACTAAAAACTAATGAAAATAGACTTCACATACCCTGACAAAATGCTGAAACACAGCCCATTATGAATTCTGGCCAGCAAGTTTTTGACCTGACCAAGTTTAGCAGCTCTCCATCAAGTCCAGGAAAGATTCCTCTCCTCTCTCTCCTCCTCTCCTGCCCCTTCTCCCCTCTCCTCTTTTCCTGCCTCCCTCCCTCTCTCTTCCAGGGTGGAGCACCTTCCACCCAGGTGGCAGCTGCTCAGGAACTACAAGCAGGAGGCAGGCAAATCTGCATGTACTGCCGATTTACTTGCAGCTTTTTAAAAAAAAAACATGACTTTTGCAACAAGTCCTGACTGACCATGCAGTGCGGGCAGTGGGCAGTTACCCTCCAGTGAAGGCAGGGCAGGCTTTTCTGCAATGGAAAGCCAAGAGCTGTGGAGTCTAATAGGAAGGAGATCAAATTCCAGAATCCCCGCACTTACTGCAGTAACCTTAATTCCTCTGAAATGGGGTCTCTCAAACTATCCTTACATGCTTTAAGGAAGCACGGGCACTGGCCTGGCACTGCTTCTGGCATGAAAGAACGCCGTCCCTCCCACAGGGCGGTTGGGTTACTCTGCTGTGCCAGTTGATAAACACACTGAGGCCTCTTACAGAGCAAAAGGTGCAGACCTGGGCGTCAGGAGTGGGTAGGGCGGGGTGAGCCCTGGAGTAGGTGGGGGAAGTGCAGGACACCTGAAGTCAGAAAGCAAGGCCTGGGCTCAAATATTGGCTCTGCCACGGATTCACCTGGGTGAAGCTGGGCTTCAAGCCTCAGTTTTCTCATGTGAAAAATGGGGGCGGTAAAAGTTCCAATCTCACGGGTGACAGTTATGCAAGCCCTTTACAAACAGCGATTGCGAAGCAAGTCAGCTCCTATCTTGGCGTTGGTTTTCCATCTACAAAGTCGGAGAGGCTTGCCACAGGCGCTTCGAGTCCCTACCCTAACTCCAAGATCAATGCTGCTAGGAAACTGGTTGAGGTGAGCTATGCGGTGAGCAAAGGTGCAGCCTGCAGCCGCGCTCACCTGTACTGCTCGGGTTTTAGCCCCGAAGTCCCTTCCCCTTAGAAACAGTGCCTAGCGCAGTGCCCACTCTCAGCTTTGAACCCGAGGTCCGCGATGCACTCCGGTGCAGCCCCGGGGCAAGGGCCGTCCAGCCCCTCGGCCTCACTCGGGGCCCGGCTGGCCGAAGGAGGGGACCGGAGCCAGCGGCGGCGGCGGGCATCAGACCCCCGACCTCTCCTGCTCGGGTCTCACTCACCGTCCACGCAGGGCGCTGTCCAGGAGCAGCTGCCCGCGCTGGGTCCCCGCCTGCAGCCGAGCTGAGCCCGCAGCGCTGTTCCCGGGGGCCTAGCGCCTTGTGCCCCAGCCCCGCCCCCAGCCCCGCCCCGCGCCATCCAGTGTCCCCGCCCCCTCCCGCCCCTCACCTCGCACAGTCCAATGGCAGCGCCCTGCCTCGCCCCTCCCCTCGCTATGGCCCCGCCCACTCTGGCTCACCCTGCCCGGCTCCAGGCGCACGAGGGGCGGTGCGGGAGGAATGGGGCGCTCAGCGGTGAGGTGATCGCGGTCCTCGCCCCGCCCAGACTCGGCCCGGAGGGTGGGGCGGGGGGCCCGAGGCCGGAGACCCCGAGTTTCCGGGGATCCTAGCGGGCCGGGGAGCAATGCTATTCCCTGCCCAGGGCAAGTGCGTACGCTCAGCTCAGCGCCGTCGTCCCCCTTGTTTGGGAACACCCACCCGAGGACGGAGAAGGTCACCTGCTCTCCTCACTGCCTCCAGGGCCAGGACCAGGCCTGCCCGCAGCTGGGACCGCAGCACTTGGGTGTGTTCCGGGGGTGGGGGTGGCAGGCGGGGAAGGGGCCAGTGGAAACGTTTGCAGTTTCTGTTATATCCCACAGCTTCCCCGCCCTAACCTGCGGACCTTCTCTCCCCCACTCCCCAACACAAGTCACTAAAGTTTCATTAAATCTGTGGTTCTTTATCTTTTTAGAATCTGATGAAAACTATGGACCTAGAAAAATCTCTTGTGACCACATACACAACTTCCAACTTCCTGGGCTGGGCGGAGCCTTAAAGGGTTAACCTCTGCCCCATAGGAAAACAGTTTCTCCTTTGTGAGAAGTACATTTTTCTGTGTCCTCTGACACTCATCCTCTGTGTGGCCCCAGGCAAATCAGCTTGGCCTGCCTGATTCTCAGAAGCCCCATCCCTCCATCCTGAGGCGGCAAAATCTGTCTCCCTCAAGTTCCACAAGTTCTCTAAATGTGAACAGCATGTGTGACTTGTCTCCTTAGACCGGGGTTAGAGGGGCTGTGCTAACCGTTGTTGTTATGCTCCTGGGTTTAGGGTACAGAGATTGGCTCTGTCATGCATTTCCTGTGTGACCTTGCTTGTTGCCACCCCTCTGGGCCTCAGTTTCCCCACCTGCAAAAGTGAGGAGGCTGAAGATGACCAGTCAAGGGGCCCTCCAGGCTCGCTCATTGTGAATTCATGGGGACTGGCCCCCATGGTCCTGAAATTAATTTGGCGGATGATGTGACTAGTATTTTTAAAAGTAGAGGAGAAAATATCATACAGCATACATAGTAAAGGTAGAATGTTTTATGAAACTTTGCATTATGCAGGTTTCAGTTATGTGTATTAGGCTGTGCTATAAAACCTGCATTACTGTGGGAGACAATCCAAAACATTTGAAATCCTCTAAATCAATCTTGACAATTCTTTTCATTGCCTGTGAAGCTAGAATTGGCCATATGACCCACTTCTGGGCAAAGAGGACTACGGGAGGGTGTGCAAAGGAGCAGGGAATTTGAAGTGGTCCAGAGACAGGTTTTGCTTTCCAGATAAAAGGAACAGATGCCTTATTCCTGTCCAGAATGTGGATATGTGTAATGCCTGGAGCACTGGCAGCTATTTTGAGATCATGATGCAACACATCATATGCTAAGCCTTGGTGGAGCATAAAGATAAAAAGAGTCTGGGTCTTTATTGACATCATGAAGCTCCTGCACTACACCTGCACAGCCTACTCAAGATTTCTTGTCACGTGAGAAAAGTAAATCCTGATTTTTTAAAGCCAGGTGATTAGTTGTCTTGGCTGCTCAAACAAATACCATGCAACAGGTTGGCTTAAACCATGAAAATTTAATGGCTCAGTTTTGAGGCTAAAATCCAAATCCAAATCAAGATGTCATCAAGGCAATGCTTTTTTTCCAAAGACTGTGGCATTCTGGGGCTGGCTGCCGGTGATCCTTTGTCCTGGGTTCCTTTGTCACATGACAATACACACTGTAGCCTCTCCTGGCCTCTCTGTCTCTTCTAGGTTCCATTGACCTTCAGCTTCTTGCTTCATTTGGCTTTATCTGCCTGGATTTCACTCCACTTATAAAGGACTGCAATAATAGGGTTAAGGCCCATCCTGGTTGAGGTGGACCACACCTTAACTGAGGTAACCTCATCCAAAGGTCCTACTTACAATGGTTTCACACTCACAGGAATGGATTAAGTTTAAGAGCATGTTTCTCTGTGGGTACATACAGCTCCAAACCACCACACCAGGTATCAGTAAACCTTTTCTGTAACGGTCTGCCAGATTATAAATATTATAGGCTTTGTGGGCTATACGTTCTCTGTGGCAACTACTCAGCTTTGCTGTTGTAGCCATCGACAATGTGTAAATAAAAGGGCATGGCTTTGGTTCCAATAAAACTTTATTTATAAAAGAAAAAAAAGGTGGCAGATCACCTTTGACCCTCGGACATGTGTTTGCCAACTCTTGCCCTGGATGATCTTGTCCCATTAGTACCTGTCTGACCTCTTCTCCTCCTAGTTGCCCTCCTTTCTGCTCTGTTTACACTGTTCCTCCCATTCACCAGACCCAAACCTGCCTCAGGGCCTTTTTTTTT